>JAKTQX010000012.1:0-39306 GCA_030559035.1 Ogataea wickerhamii
AACCAGGGGGGGGGGGCCGGGCATGGCGTGAACAGCTGCATTACAGGGCGGGTAGTTCTAATATAGCGTGTGGTCAATTTGAGTGTACCACGAGGCTCCTCGGGGCATGGAAGAGCAAAAAATTACGAGATAGGGAAATCGGTGAAGTTAAAAAGAAATTACTTAGACTGAAATATTATATATAGCGAGTAAGGGTCAGAACCACCGAGCGCAGCATTGAGACGCTTCGCGAAGGTGAAGGGCAAAGAACAGTAGGTATTGAGGACACTTGGAGGATTACGATACTCGGGTTCAGTGTCGGATTGCAGACCAGAAGCAGAATGACGAGGAGACAGAGCAGCAGCGCCGGCATTTTTGGTTCGACAGAGTCAAACATGGCCGATGAGGGGGCGCTGGACGCTGCTATCAGTAGTGTCGAGACGATACTAGACAGCCAGAGCAGGGCCATTTCATACCTTGTGAAACAATACCGTCAGTCGGGATGGTCGCGGGACCAGCTACGAGAGTCTCTGCGGCTGCTCAACGTGTCGCTGAGCGACGGAGGAAAAGTGGTTGTGTCCGGAATTGGCAAGTCGCACAAGATTGCAGCGAAGGTGGTGGCTACGCTGAACTCCCTGAGTGTGCATTCTGCGCTCCTGCACCCATCGGAGGCGCTGCATGGAGACCTGGGGCTGATAAGAGAAGACCACGGCGATGCGCTGATACTGGTATCAGTCTCTGGAAACTCACCAGAGCTTACAACACTTTTACAGTTTGTACCTGAGTCAATCCCTGTGGTACTAATGACTTGCTCTAAGGTTTCGTCTTTATCCCAGAACCCCAAGGTGCGTTCACTACTCTATGCCGAACTGCCTTCGAAGCTTTCTGAAAAAAACCTATACGGCCTTACGGCCCCTACCATTTCCACCACCTTATGTCTAACACTGCTTGATGCGGTTTCTGTGGGACTGGCAGAGCTTCACATTGCCGATAGCCATGTCAGAAAGAAACGATTCGGTGACCGGCATCCTGGAGGAGCAATTGGGCTGGACTATCTAGCCAGCATCTCCCAAGATAGACGATCCAGCGGGGCGAACACAGAGTTCTCGCTACTGGATAAGTCGGGGTCAGACATTTCAAGTGACATGATGTACGAGGAGTCGCAGGCGCTGCCTTCACTGGATGCAAGAGGCGATGTCGAGGAAAATACCGATGACGAGAGCGATGTTCTGGAACTAAATGAGCTCAAATTGCTCAACGAGATCAAGTTGTCGGACTCTAACTTTACGGTGGAACAGCTGCCTGAAAATGAGCTAGAGCTGCTTAAGGTTTCTACAATGTACGACTACATTGTTGTCACAGGCACGGATGTCAGCAGAGCGATCGACTCGAAATCAATACAGGAGATTTATAGAGCCTGCAAACTGCAAAAAGACTCCTGGGATGAAATCAGATGGAAATTGCTCGACTCTCTAACAAAAATTAGCTTGTGACCACGTGTGTCAAGTTGTGTTGAGTTTCAAGCAGCCCTTGTTTGTTCGTTTGTTGCTTTTCTTGCCGAAGACTCGCGTGTCTTTGATTCTTTTATTATTGGACTGACTTATATTCTTTTCACTTAAAGAGGTAGAAATCCTCGACGCGGCGACCGTCGCGTCGACCTAGTAAGATTTTATCTCTTCATTTCATATTGCTTCCCCTTAAATCTGCTGGCTGTGCGGCGATCCTCTAACGCGTTCGACCTTGGAATAATCACATATCCTTTATGATTCTCTATGACAGTCATACAATCTCGGGACTCCTACATTCCGTTGGACTTTAAGTCTCAATGAGGTCATCTCTTAAAGTGCAATACTCTTCCGAATTACCCCTTCTTTCTTGCGCTTGCGGGAGCCTTTCCAACCTTCCTTCCTTTTTGTAGTGTACGGGTTTTCTTGAAACCCTGTTTACCTTTCGAAGTCCCACAGACACGAAATTCTTGTCAAATTAGGCCACTAGCAAAATACAATCTATCTCACATAATCTTGTTTTGACGATTGGGACCGCTCCAAGAACACCCAACAAGAGCCTACCGGATAACTGCACTGTGATATTTCATAGAGCAGTGATAAGTACTGGAGAAGCCTGTTGTTATGAGTCAGAACCAGGTCCAGACTTTCACGCAGAGCGTGATTCTCAAAGTACTCTATACGTTTGACAACACAACAACGTTTCTTGCAAGGTCTAAGCGGCCGCTGACGTCGAAGCTGATACAGCTGCCTGTTCATCCGCCTCACGACGGTGCGGTTATAGGATGCATTGATATCCGCAAATGTCTGGATCTTGTGGTATCGACGTCTCCAGAATGCTTTCATAAGAGTATCGATTACTCTATTTATTCGAAAGATGTCGTGGAGCCCGACGAGCCGTTTGTGGGATTTGGCCTCTACTCCAAATTGCTAGAAAGAAGGTCTCCTGTTATTATAACTGGCAAGATTTGCAAGAACTTTGTCAACCTCTACAACGGGACAGGCCCTTCTACCGATACCCTTGAAGTGAAGCTCCGACTGAACGCGGTTAACTTGTCACAGCGACCGGCATCTTCAGCTCCCGATACAGGGCTGGCAGCTGAAAGGAAGCAGGATCCGGTATCTTCAGATGAAAGCAGTCCTTTCAACCCAAACTCGGACGACTCAAACAACCAGTTTCAAGAGCCCACTATAAGAAAGCGGCCATACAACGATATATCTACCAATGTTGGCAATTTACCTCAGCTTGCTACCAGAACACAGTCTTTGCCATTTATCAGCCAAAATACGCTCGCTCATAGAATTATGCTTTCCGATCTCAACTCCAATAGCGCCACTTCTCTAGAGTCTAGAGAAGACTCCATTGCATCAAGGTTTTCAAATTTTCAGAAGCTAATGAAACCATCGGACGCTCCAACAAAGGCCAAGAAGAATAAAAGTTTCATCAGCTCTGTTGTTAAGATTGGGGATGTAAGCACTTCAGTAGCTCAGAAGGTCTTGAAAGATCCTGTGGTACAGAAATGTATCAACTGCACTTCTATATCAAATTCTCCTTACAAATTCCATAGAGATGGCATATTCGAGTTTGGAAACTCGGGGCTTTTGTGCTCTATTTGCACAGATTTACAGTCAAGAAACGAAATGGTGCTTTTGAGACAACGTGGAGAGTTGGGCTCTAAGGGACTCGTTGACGGCCCTTACGGTAAAGTCATGTCAAGTGGAACTTCCACCACGAATCCAAGGAAGAGAACCAAATATTCAAAAAGCAAGCTCACAAATACAGACTCTTCCTCGCCTCACACTCAGTCTTCTCCCCTTACTTCTATAGCGACTGCCAAAAGCAAACTGTCAAAAGTGACACCGGCAAGTGTTGGGTCTGGTAGTCACGAGGACGACGTTCCAGGAAGAGGCATGATGAACCAATCATTACTCACGGACCTGGACCCTATCTACCATTCGAAGGAGGGGAGTGTGACAAGAGAAAGCATCAGACAGCCCGTGTCTTCCAGCTTTCAATTAGCATCTTCCAACAGCAATGAATCTGTCAATCAAAGCGATGCCTCTGACAAAGACGACGACGTTCCAATCACCGCCATGAAACTTAACACAACACTAATCCCTCTTGACGATGAAGACAAGGAGAACATCAAACCGGACGACGTTGCTGGGAATGCCGGACCCCATTCGCTTCTAGTGCACGAGATATCACCTAGCATCCACAGGCTCATCGAATCGTTTACACAGACGGATAATAGCGGCTCACCGACCAAAGGAGGTCTGAACGACCAGTGGATCAGGGATCTCTTTGATCACAATGAGGAGGAGGAGCCAACAGATACACATTTCTCGAATGACCCCGAGGTCCAGAGAGTTATGAGACGTACCAGCAGAGGGTCAGTCGCCAGTTCACCCTTGAATTTGAAGATTGACAAGACCCCAAAGGATAGATTTGATGTCACCCCAAAGGATATCGACACTGGGCAGACTCAGCTATGTGTTGACCCTGGAGAGACTCCAGGGACTCTAATAACAAGATTTTTCAGCGCTCGAGAGGAGGAAATGAAAGCAGAGCTGCATCCAACCGGAAAACAGAAGCTGAGTGTCTCCGAGTGCAAATCATCGGCGTCGCACGTGAGTACAAACCCAGAAAATCAACGCCATGGAATTGTCATGCCAAGTTCTCCTTTTTTCTTCGCCAATCCCGATGATCTTGTGAGGTTCTCCAATGAAGAGGAAAAGATAATCAATACTTCCAGAACGGAGAAACTGGACTCTACAGGGAACTGGATCAGCACATCGTCCCCTGTGACGTCGGACCTCTCTAACGACCACAAATAGATAGAAGAGAGAACCCGTTTCGAGATCGTGGCTGGTGAATGTGGCGAAATTCTGAATGGCTGAGGTTGAAAAACTTATCCTTATGAAGCAAAAAAGAAAAACATGTTCACTTTACGATGGTAGAGCTAGAGGGATCGAGAAAGCCATCTGTTACTTCAAAGTAGCAGCGGAAAATGCTTTCGTTTCGAACTGCAGGGTATAATGGGTATGCGTGCAAATATTCACCTTTTTATGACAACAAAATAGCTGTGGCAGGAGCCGCTAACTACGGTCTTGTGGGAAATGGTAAGCTGAGTATACTTTCTATCGATGAAAGCGGTATGATCACACAGGACGCGGCATTTGAGACACAGGACGGTCTTTTTGACGTTGCTTGGTCAGAACTACACGAAAACCAGGTGCTGACTTGTTCTGGAGACGGATCAATATCATTGTTTGATATTACTCTCAGCCAGTATCCCATAATGAAGTTCGAAGAGCATTCAAGAGAGGTCTTCTCTGTGTTTTGGAACATGGTAGACAAGTCTATATTTTGCTCATCATCGTGGGATGGAACCGTCAAGATCTGGTCACCCAACAGGGCGCAATCGATGCAGACTCTTGTATCTTCGAAAGACACTTCCTCCTCAAGGGTTGATTCTCAGTTAAGCCCACCCCTTTCTTCCTCACGACCCAACATCGATAACCCAAACCGCGACTGCGTGTATCAGGCGACATTCTCCCCTCAAGATCCGACAGTTTTGGTTTCTGTGAACTCCTCATCTCACTGTCAAATATGGGACATCCGATCTCCACAACCCCTCCAAATCGATTTCATAGCTCATAACGGCTTGGAAATCCTCGGGTGTGACTACAATAAGTATCGAAATTCTGTCATAGCCACTGCTTCCGTGGATAAGTCAATCCGGATATGGGATCTCAGAGCAATACCTTCGGTACAACATCAAGTGCTGCAAAACTCAAGCCAAACCGGCCCATCTCCCCTGAATAGATTGCTCGGCCATGACTTTGCTATCCGCAAAGTTAGCTGGTCTCCTCACGCATCCGACATTCTGATGAGCTGCTCGTATGATATGACCTGTAGAGTCTGGAAAGATCAAACTGACCATAAAGCAAAGTTCCTCAATAACACACTATATCATGGTCATTCTCTCGTGCGCAACTTCGATAAACACAGAGAGTTCGTGATAGGCTGTGACTGGTCGCTGTGGGGAACAGGTTTCGCTGCCAGCACTGGCTGGGATGAAATGGTGTATGTTTGGAAGGCAGCATAGGCATGTTTTGCATGGCCAAGTATACGCAGCCAACTTAATGCAATTACGTAATATATTAGTTAGCGAAGAAGCAGCTATAAGCAAAACAAAAACAAAAACACTATACCAACTGTACCTCGTCCTCATTACTAACCGAGAACCTTTCAATCTCGCTTAAAAGGCGGGTAACCCAAAGGTCTCTCTCCATGCGAGATCTTGCCAGAAATACCATACTTCTTCCTGTCACACCAAGCCTGGAAACTGACTTGATGATGCTTCTTTTGTTGACGTTCGTAGAACCTGTAGACGAGGTGGAAATATCAGCCTCTGACGACGAGTCCGAGGAGGATGAGTCTTCTCTGCTGGCATCGAACCGACTCATCGAGGAACTTTGTTTCTTCAGGTTGTTGAAGAGCTTCTTTTTAGATCCAAACCAGACGGTGAAGTGCCGAGAACCTTCACTTTCAGAGCTTTGGTATCCATCCGAGTAAATCCTTGGGAAGGACTCACCCCCTAAAGGGCCATGGTACAACATTCTGTCTTTGGCAATCATATTGATATCGCTCAATGTGTCGCATATCACATAGCAGTTGCTCAGACTGATGGATGTGTAATGTTTGAAGTATGCTGTGGGCTTGACATTTCCCGACTTGAAGCTTCGGTTAAACATATCAAAGAGCATTAAAAAACCAGGACACAGAACCACAAAGTACTTTCTGAATGCCTTATGCTTTTTTCG
Source organism: Ogataea wickerhamii (assembly GCA_030559035.1). Lineage (NCBI taxonomy): Eukaryota > Fungi > Ascomycota > Pichiomycetes > Pichiales > Pichiaceae > Ogataea > Ogataea wickerhamii. The sequence continues at coordinate 6,315 of JAKTQX010000012.1, forward strand.
CTTTTGGTATAAAACACCACTCATGATTATATACTTGTCCATAGTCCACGAGGATATGTTGTAGATAAAGGGATCGGTGTGAGCCTGTGCAGTCTCCCATTTGTTTGGGCTATCATCAGAAGAAATAATAGACTCAAAATAATCCTGGGATATATGCGTTTTCTCCATATTTGTCTTTTTCAGTGACATCATCCTTGATACATCTTCAAGTTTCTTGAGAGTCCAGTACTCTCTTAGACTTTCGAGTCTCCACACCCACTGATCTCTGATGCCTCTATTACATGCTTGTAGTCTTAATATGGAGCCGTCTTTCATCAAAATTTCAAAACAGGAGTCAAACAACTCATCATTATCGATGTCGCTCTTGGGAATCCCCCAAGCTAAGGATCCAGCAAGCTTGAGCACGTTTGTAACTTCACTAACGGGCACAGCTCTGATAACCTCCACCTCACATATATTAATAATGCCATGACTGTTGGAGATAGCGTATGTTTTTCGTTCTGCATGGTATAAAGCCTCAGCATCATGAATCTGAAATTGGTCGCGAGACAAGTCCAGATTGAGCCATGTTATATGGTCAGAGTTGTCTAAAGGGAAAGGAGTGCTTTCGAATACATCTGCACGCTTCGAGATAGACTCAGATAGCAAGGAGCCATTCAAAACCCTCCCAACAGGAGATATGATATCCACCATCGACTCCTCAAATAACGGTACCGCCGTATAAAAATACTGAAACATCAGTAGATTCTCCACTGTAAAGAAATAATTCAACTTGTAATAAGGTCTACCCATCATAGATGTGAGTTTGCCCTGTCGATTGGAGAGTTTTACCAGAAAGCCTTCTATCGGAAGAGGCTCCAGCAGGTTGCTATCTTCTAGTTTATGTTGATCATGCTTGATCTCTCGCAATTCTATGTCGTGTGTCTCGTTTAGTAGGAGCCAGGAAGGCTGAAGCAACTTTTCGTCTTCTCCCAAAAACCACTCCAGCCTGTCATACTTTTTTGCAGCAAATGCCAGATGATTTCTATCGGAGTTCATCTTCTCCAAAAACTGGGTTGCTTTCGGGGATGATGCTATGTACTTGGTTGAGATTTTGCCCAACTCAATCACAATCATGTCGACCAGCTTGTCAAATGGCTGGAGCCTTGGTATTTTGTAACCTGACTGCAAATAATCAATACTAAACTCTTCTTTGCTTTGGTAGTCATTGGTAACAAAAGCCTGATGCAAATTCTTGACCGTCACGGAAACATCAAGGTCCGGTATCCTCAACATTATTGTCTTGCTGTGACTAGTGGGACGACACTTTACCACAGTAGTCAGAAAGCTCAGCCAACGAATACAGGATGATGGGGTTTGCGGTTGCAAAATGTACTCCACAATTCCTTTCTTCCTGTAGCTCTTTGATATTGAGATACCTTTGTCAAGGATATTGCGAAATTTAACGGCTGTATCTTTCGCTGATAGCAGGATATCAAAATCAAGACGATTGGAATGACCAAATACTTTTCCAGGAGAGCCTTTTGTGAAACCTCCATCATCAAAGTCATCATCTGAGCTGTTGCTATCGAGATTCTCCAAGCCACTGACATCGTTGAGTAAAATTCTTCTCTTTTTAAAAAACTGAAGCAGTATAGGACTATCTTCATGACCTGTGGATCTCGCTACAACAATGAACTCCTTCCATTTCTCTAAAACCCTTATGGAGTCACCCTTTTCCTCGTTAGAGTCATTCAAGGTGACAAGAACAAGCATTTTTTCCATTTTGACAATATTCCCTGCCAAAAACTCCTTGAACATTCTTCTCAGCTTTCGTCTTTGCTCAATCTTAGAGTATTCAACGTTGAGCCAGTTCCGCGCCCCAACAGTTCGGTGCTGAACTTTCTCAAAAAGATGAATCACATCATTATTAACTTGTTGATACAAATCCCTCAGCTGAAACGCATTGTGAGTTGAGTTCAGGTCATCAGTTTCATTTGAGTCAATTTGCAAATCTTCATTCTCAGGGGTCGGTTTGGTTTCAACAATGACGCGTGAAAATCCAGCTCTTTTTCTCTTCACTTTGATAAGAGTTGGATTTGTATCTGCCCCGATTAAGGGGGAAAATCTTACACTAGCTTTCACTGGGTTCTGTTTTTTTGGATCAGTAAAAACCACAGTTCCCTTTTCTGTCCCGGTGATGGTGTCAGTTTCTGATGCTAATGTTTCTTCATTTGATTCTCCAGTAAGCCCATCGTCTGTATCTCCAGCCTTCTCCACAGGATTGGTTGATGTACCAGTATACTCCTCTGCTGTCACAAAGGATGCATTGGAGGAAACAACTGAGTGGTGATCAGTTGTTTCTCTGCCTTGTTTCCTTGCCATATCAATATCATGTGCTAGTCTGGCCGTGGAGTAGGAAGGTAATCTAGTGTTAGAAGCCCTCTTATGCACAGAATTTGGAGCTCGTTTCAAGGAATCACCATTGGTGACGTTCAATTTTTCATGAAAAGAGAGAAAGTCATCATTAGACCAGCCAGAAGCCTTAAGTTTCCCAGAAGAGGGATCATGGCTTTTGAATCGAGTGATAGAACTCGGTTGTGTGTCGTGATTTCCGGCCAAGCGGTTTCTTGGAAGGGTTTGTTTACCAGTTGTACTATTAGATATTGGGAGAACCGTAACTCTTGAAGAAGGGGGCTCTATAAAAGCGCTTTCAGAAACATCTGCCTCAGAATTGATATTGGAGGTTTGAGGAGATATCCCCTTCTTTGAGGAAATTGCGGTGCTTGGAACATTTGAGTGCTCAGTCGTTGTATCAAAATGCAAGGTTGTGGTGGAACGAGTGTCATGGGATTTAAGACGACTGAGAGAGGAAAGCAGAGCAGAACGTCGATGTATTTCCCAAGAACGGGGTATGATACCTAAGGATACCGAAGTGCTGTTCCTGCTGAGACTCCTGGCATCACTGTACTTAAGTTTGAATGCTGTGAACGAGCTGCTAGGAATGGTCACTTGATCGACTAGAGGGTCTCTCATATTAGTCTGATATATTGCCTCCCAGCGCCAGGCTCCTCCGCGCTCAATCGGTCTTCTACAGACCACTTGTGGGCCTCAAAACAGAAAAGTCAACCTATCTCTCAGCTTCAATTGCGTCTTGTGGGAATTAAAAGTACAATCGCTTCTTCTATTCATGAAAAGATGCAGACTGAGTACTACTCCCTCTTCGAACGTTATGGCGAAAACATGGGATCAAGAACAAGAGAAAAGAGATGTTACACAGCCATACGATAACCCTTTTCGCGTCGGTCGTAACTGTAGACGCGTCGTCCAAGACTTTCCACTAGAAGCCGTGAGGCAATTTTCGGAAACCTTAGTAAGTAGAACTCAGAGTAGTCAATGGGTACTGACGGGACACAGTGTAAGACAAGATCACACTAACACTATTCTTGCAGTCTTCAGCAGAAGAGGCACAGTCATACCAAAAACAGCCATGCACACGATCCGACGCGTTCGGTGTGTTTTTCGCCTGAATCTCGGCACAGGATTTCCCGCGCCGGGGATTCGTGGGCGAGGAGCCCCGAGCTTTGCCCCTGTGCCCCCCGGATCTACCACGTTCGCCGGAGGGGCTGACAATCTCCCATCGCGGGACAAAGCCAAATCAGGAGGCACTGAATTTTTTTTCTCGCTCTTGTTTCTGAAAAACGGGCTTAAAGAAGGAAAAAGGAAAGTGATGGGAAAGAAAGGAACTTAAGTGTTAAAGTCATCACCAGTGACATTATCAGATCATAGACAGTCCAACCATCGATATTCATCATTGGTGGCTACTTAGGAGTTTATTACTTGACGGGTTGCTGTGGATTTTCATTAAAATAAACTGCATTTGAAAAGTTGGAAAACTACAAAGGGGTGGGATCAAATAGTTTGATGACCAGAAACTATGTCGCAGGATCCGATGAAAAGTCCGTTTGATGACAGCAATGAGTTTGTAATACAAAGCCCGGAAGTTGAACCCGGGGTGCCGAACTCACCTGGACAAGCGAGAAGAGTCAATCATTCTGTGCGGTTTCATGGGAGCTCTGATGGAGAACTCAATGATGACTTTGACGACATCGAGAGCATCAGGCCAACTCCAGCACTGAAATCAGATGCTTTTTTCAGACCTGTAACTCTCCAGGATGCTAGTCTCAATTTTGGTGATAGTGAGGACACAGAAAATGGTGAAGCCGGCGACTCTGTTGCAGATCTTCCCAGCCGGAAGGATACCACTAGCAAGAGACATAGATGGGGAACACAAAGACGCAAAGACGGAAACCCGTTATTGCGAAACAAGACATTTAAAAGAACTCTTTCGAAACGATTCCCAGGCCGTCGAATATTCAGTGGTGCAGACCAAGATGACGATAATTCACTGGCTTTCGAAGATGGGGATTTCAAAGATCGTTCTATGGAGAAACGCAGCATATACTGGAACTTACCATTGCCTTCAAAGATGCTCAGCGACGACGGAAAACCTCCTGAATATGCCAGAAATAAGATTAGGACAACCAAATACACCCCTTTGTCTTTCTTACCCAAGAACTTCTTCTATCAGTTTGAGAATGTGGCTAACATTTATTTTCTGATAGTCATCATTATGGGTGCCTTCCAAATTTTTGGAGTGCCGAACCCTGCATTGTCCGCTGTTCCTCTCATAGTGATTTTTTGCATAACTGCTTTCAAGGATGCTTTAGAGGACTCCCGAAGAACTAGATTGGACTTAGAAGTCAACAATCAGGTGACGTATCTTCTTAGAGGTGTGGACAATCCAAACTTCAATGGCGAAAGTGTGAGTATATGGAGAAAATTCAAGAAGCTTAATAGCAGATTGTTATTGAAGGCGTACAGAAAAATCAGAGGGAGACCAGAGATTGATCCTTTGGCAGAAAGTTCTGATCAAAGGAAATCTCTGGATAGTTTTGACTACCGGGCAAGTTTTGGTGTGGGTGCAAATGGTAGCTCTATTTCGTTGGATTCTGCTTCTGCAAACCCTTTTTCTGACAGCAAACGATACAGTTCCAGTCAGGATTTGTATGCTCCAAAAGTTCAGCCTTTCACAGCTTCCCCATCTGCAGCAGACTCCAATCTGAATGTTCATTTCAAAAAAGACTATTGGAAAAATGTTCATGTGGGTGATGTCATCAAAATAAAGAAAAATGATCCTGTGCCTGTGGACGTACTTCTTCTGTCGACATCTGACTCGGATGGCGGTTGTTACGCAGAAACAAAGAACTTGGATGGTGAAACGAACTTGAAGGTGAAGCAAGCTTTGAAGTGTTCGTCCGAATCAATTAAAACTGTTCACGATTTGAGCAGATCTAAGTTTTGGCTAGACAGTGAAGGCCCTAAGGCAAATCTTTACAGCTATCAAGGTAACCTGCAATATTACGTGAATGGGGACGAATCTTCAAATGAAATTGCAAGTGAGCCAGTCACGATCAACAACATCCTGTTGAGAGGATGCACACTAAGAAACACAAAATGGGTTGTTGGTTTAGTGGTTTTCACAGGTGATGACACCAAAATCATGATGAATTCCGGTGTAACTCCTACGAAAAAGTCGAGGATTTCAAGAGAACTCAACTGGTCGGTTGTGCTTAACTTTCTACTGCTCTTCATATTATGTCTAGTGAGCAGTATTGTTAATGGTATTTATTACCATAAGAAAGGAAATTCAAGAGATTATTTCGAGTTTGGTACGATTGCAGGATCTGTTGTTACAAATGGTGTTGTTGGATTCTTTGTTGCGTTGATTCTCTATGGATCCTTGGTTCCAATCTCGCTCTATATCTCTATCGAGATAATCAAGACGGCACAAGCCTTCTTCATATACTCTGACGTCATGATGTATTATGAAAAGCTAGATTATCCATGTACACCAAAATCATGGAATATTTCGGATGATTTAGGCCAGATTGAGTATATCTTTAGTGACAAGACAGGAACGTTGACTCAAAACATCATGGAGTTCAAAAAGTGCACCATTAATGGCATCAGTTACGGTCGGGCTTACACCGAAGCGTATGCAGGTATTCGAAGAAGACAAGGTATAGATGTGGAAGAAGAGGCAAGAGTTGAAAAGGAAGAAATAGCCCTAGAAAAAGCTGACATGATCAGGCTTCTGAAGAAACTCAACAGCAGTGACATATCTCCCGACATTGAAAATGAGCTAACGTTTGTTTCTAGCACTTTGGTGAAGGACCTTATGGGTGAATCCGGTGAAGAACAAAAGTCTTCAACTGGTCATTTCATGTTGGCTCTTGCATTATGCCATAGTGTTTTGACGGAGCCATCTCAAAGCAAACCCGGGAGAATGGAACTAAAGGCGCAGAGTCCTGATGAGGCTGCGTTAGTAGCCACATCTAGAGACGTGGGGTACGAGTTTCTCAAAAGAACTAAGAAAGGGGTCATACTAAATGTCCAAGGTAATGAAAAGGAGTACCAAATTCTCAATATCCTTGAGTTCAACTCTACTAGAAAGAGAATGAGTGCAATAATCAAGATTCCTTCTGCAATACCAGGTGGAGAACCTACTGCCCTACTGATATGTAAGGGAGCAGATTCGGTCATTTACTCAAGATTGGGTGACAACAACGACCAGAGGCTTCTTGATAAAACCGCCGTTCATCTGGAAGCTTTCGCTACAGAAGGTTTAAGAACTCTTTGTATAGCTCAGAGGGAGCTAACATGGTCTCAATATGAGGAATGGCAATCAAGACATGCAATTGCTGCTGCTTCTCTTGATCGTAGGGAAGAGAAGATGGAGGAGGTTGCTTCTTCTGTGGAGAGAGAATTGATACTGCTAGGTGGTACCGCAATTGAAGATCGATTACAGGACGGTGTTCCTGAGTCTATTTCTATACTAGCGAATGCTGGTATCAAACTGTGGGTGTTGACTGGTGATAAAGTGGAGACTGCAATCAACATTGGATTTTCTTGTAATTTGCTGGAAAATGGAATGGATCTGTTGGTCATCAAGACTTCAGGGGATGATGTGGAAGCCATGTTTTCGGAAGATGAGTGGAAATCCATGAATGGCGATAAGTACGCAATTGTTTTGGCTTTGATAACCAAATACCTGAGCAATAGCTTCGGTATGAGTGGCTCTGACGAGGAGTTAGTGAAGGCCAAGAAAATTCATGCCCCTCCAAGCGGGAAAGCTGGTGTCGTTATTGATGGCGATGCGCTGAAGGTTGCCCTCGATGATAGTATAAGACTGAAATTTTTGCTCCTATGCAAACAATGCAAGGCTGTTTTATGCTGTAGGGTGTCACCTGCCCAAAAGGCTGCTGTGGTGAAGTTAGTGAAAGATACTCTTGACGTTATGACTTTGGCCATTGGAGACGGATCAAATGATGTCGCTATGATTCAGGCAGCTGATGTCGGAGTTGGAATAGCTGGTGAAGAAGGCACACAGGCGTCGATGTCTGCAGATTATGCTATTGGCCAGTTCAGATATGTTACGAGATTGATTTTGGTCCATGGAAGATGGTCATACAAGAGACTTTCTGAAATGATTCCGAGCTTCTTTTACAAGAACGTTGTTTTCACACTAGCATTGTTTTGGTACGGTATTTACAATGACTTCGATGGGTCATATTTGTTCGAGTACACATACTTGATGTTTTACAGTTTGGCATTCACGTCTCTACCTGTGATCTTCCTGGGAATTTTTGATCAGGACGTTCCGGCTCATATTTCATTGTTGATTCCAGAGCTGTACCGATCAGGAATTTTGAGATCAGAGTGGACGATGGAGAAGCTTTGGTGGTACATGGTTGATGGATTTTATCAGTCGCTGATTTCATTCTTCTTCCCATACTTCATGTATTACAAGAACAGTATTGTTACCTTTAACGGACTTCCGCTGGATCACAGATACTTTATGGGAGCGCTTGTTGCCACTATTGCTACAATATCTTGTGACACATATATCTTGTTTCACCAATATAGATGGGATTGGTTGACGGTGCTGATCACTGCTCTCTCTATTATCATTGTGTTTGGATGGACGGGGATTTGGAGCTCATCTACCGCTTCTGGGGAGTTTTATAAGTCAGCTGCTAACTGTTATGGAACAACGGCATTTTGGGCTTGTTTGTTTGTTGGAATTCTCATTTGCATACTCCCTCGTTTTTCGATGGACTTTATGCAGAAGTTACTACTTCCCAGAGATGTGGATATTATCCGGGAATGCGTCGCCAAAGGGGACTTCGACCAATATCAAGAAGATCATGATCCTACAGATCCAAATAGACGGCTGATTTCTAAATTTAGCAAGGAGCGTTCCATTGAGGCCCAAGCAAAAACTTCTTCAGGGACGTACACTGGGGGCCGCTACTCAGACCTTGGAGCTAACTACAGAGACTCAGTCGGAGGTACCGGTGGACACAGAGGCTCAGCTCTTTCAAGACTGCTTCGCAGAAAGAAGAACCCGCTGCCTTTGGTTCCCATGTCGCAGTCTATGGATTCGCTCGCCACTGAAGAGATTGAAATGGACTACACTCCTGGTCAAAGATTGAGCGATGGTTCGTTGATGAGACCATCTTTGAGTGTTAAGAGAAATCCAAACATAATTACTGACGCCGATAGATTCAATAAACTAAGGAGTAAGGTGAGAAACTCCCTTGACTTGGAAAGACAGCACTCTATCGATGCCGCCAGAGCTGAATCCTCTAGCAAACGGGGAGAAGGAAGATTGAGTTCTTTTGAGCAAGTTCGCACTAGTTTGGACATTCCAGGAATGCCTACTGCAGAGGCTTTGATTGCAAGTATATCAGAGGGTCTCAAGAAGTAGGCCGACGAGAGCGCATGCCATGTGAGTAGTCTTTCACTATGTATTATTAGTCGAATTATAAATTCATGAATTCGTTGATCGTAGACTGATAAAAGACTCGGGAAATACTCTTTCTGTGAGATTGCCAATAAATCCCAGATCGTAGATGTTGTGTAAATCCTGCCAGCTGTCAATCTTTACTGGGTCCATCTCCGTAGAGTGATAATGGAGCTTGGTCCTTTCATTCTGCAATAGACAAAATTCCGCAATCCCGTTGACCTCATCAGAGCATTTTATGAGGTAGACATGTTTCGAAGACGATTTATATAGAAGGCCGTTTTCGATGAGGCTTCTTATATAGTCCCATTTCGCAGTTTCGTTAGTGGTGACACCCAAATATAAGTACCACACATGTTCTGCCAAAAATAACAGAACCATAGGTCCCAATATAATGCATAAAAGCAGAAGAATGCCTGTGACTTCATTCGAGAATGTCGTGGATTTTATGACTGTCCACCTGAGAGCAAGAAAACCTTTGTTTTGAGCATGCAATGTTGTCATTTCATCGGAAATATAGACGCTGAGAGCCCTATGACAAAGAATTGCTCCATAAATGAAGATCCAGATGAGAGAAATAAGAAACAGCATAAAATACCTGTAATTATAATATCCAACATCGTTATTGAGCCAAATGCAATGGTGATCAAAAAGTAAAACGCAACGGTTGCAGGAGGAGCAGTGTTTTGACCTTGGGGTTTTTTGAATCAGACAGGTGGAACAGGACGAGCGGTTGGAGAAGATCAGGCCATCGTGCTTGAATCGAGAGTTCAGTTTTGATTTATCAAAGGTGGAGGGATATTTCAGCAGCTTTTGCAGCGAGCCAGGGTCAGTGAACACTGCTAAGATGAAGACAGCGTAGTTGAAGAGAATAGATGGCACAATGACTAAGAATGTCTGGCTATTGGAAATGGCATTTTTCATCGACAAAACAGAGTACGTGTAACGGAAAAAGAGCTCGAGGCATTTCGAAAACACAACCACGTAAAACACGGGTACCAGCCATCCCCCCAACCAAACAGCGCGCTTGCTGCGAAAAACTGCGGTCAATGCCCCACGGAAGAACTTATCGTCAAGCTTTGTCAGTCTCAAAAAGGTTGCACTGATAAGGATATATCTCAGTTTCTCCACCGAGGTACCTTGAAACGAGGGAAGGTCGCCGAAAAGGGCCAGGAACACGAGCAGCACAAACGCCAGGACTGCAAGCAGAACTGGTATCAATGCAGACATGTGACTGTTGACGTCAACGCTTTGCGCCGATCGTTCCTGACATAACTTAGAGTTGATACTTCATGTTTGCGTATTATTAACTCAATGTTTTAAACTACTTTTTTGCTTTATTGTTATGTAGTGCGAACTTTGACCTCGGTACAATTATGCTTTGCTAGGAATCCCACAGCTTCTGGTCTCTGTGGTTCATTTATGACCTGAGGGAGTTGTTACGACCGTACACAGTAATTGGGCAAGATCGTCGTATACATCTGCTCCACTTCTGGTTCACGAGCGAAGACTATCCGGTTAAGCGTCTCGGTTCCCGCAGATGATCGAGTGTCGTGGAAAACAATCAGTAGCACATATGAGGCGTCGTGTATTCCGCGTGTGGCGGTGCTCTACCCAAAGAAAAAAGATGTGAAAAAAAGCGTCTTCCCACACACGTACAAGGAAGGTAAAAAAGAGAGAGCCCGTCGAATACACACACCCTATGGGATAGACACCTTTATACGAACTCGCTACAAGCCTTCGACAATGTTCTCCATATCGCAGAGACTCCAGAAAACTGGCAACTATGTGCTGACGCTGGCGTTCGCAACCGCAGGCATTGTGTGTATTTCTTGGATAGCACTCCTGTATCTAAATGACTTCACAAACGTACAAGGATCCTTGGCTCTCAATAAAGGCGTGAACACGGTCAAGTTCTCCAGAAACTTTGGCGGAAAACCCAACATAGGCAGAGAGAACGTCAAGATTGACTTCGATCTAGAGACAGATTTGTCAGGGCTGTTCAACTGGAACACCAAGCAGGTGTTTGTGTATCTGGTTGGAGAATATGATGGCCTCAGTCCCAATCACAAAGATGAACATTCCAAAGTGGTCTTCTGGGATGGAATCATAGCCAACAAGGAACAAGCTGTAATCAGCCTCAAAAACACAAGAAGCAAGTACTCTGTTTGGGACTACTACCAGACTATGGCCAACCGTACGGCCACCATCAGTTTGGAGTTCAATATACAGCCCCATATCGGTCCGCTTGTCTGGGGAGCAATCCAGCCTCACGTATCTTACAAGTTTCCTGAAGTGAGCTCTCAGTAGCACTCATGACTCTAAAACAGGGAAACGATAACTGTGAACGTGCGATATTCATTGATGAGTGATAGAAAAAGGGTGGAGCAAGTTTGCTAGTCTAGGTGTCTTACTTACAAGTTTTGCAGCGGCATATCCACATGCACCTTACCTGGCGTCAGCACCTGCTGTTGGCGCCTTCTCGCAAGAGCATAGTACAGTTTCTTGTTCGAGCGCGCTGAAGAGCTTACTGCCAAGTTCTGCATGTCCCTCTCCAAGTTCCCAATTTCGGTTTCCAGATCTTTGATCTCCTCATTAATCGCTCTTGTTTCTGTAGCATCTGTGGCATGCTTATCTGTCAAACTGGACAACAGCTGCTTCTTTTTGAGGTTCAAACGAACCCTCTTCCAGTTCATCTTGCGCATTTTCAAAAGCGTTCTAGATAACTTTGAACGAGCTTTCGACCTGGCTTTGGTTCTGCGCTCAATCTTCTTGAGGCCAACTCTATATCTTAACAATCTCGTGTTATGCTGAATCTTATCCAGGTCGCCCAGCGTCTGTTTCAAATCCTTAACGATAGTATGTGATGGTGACTTTTCGATAGCTTCGAAGAACGTCTTTCTCTGGTGCTGAGTCATCGTGGCATTGAGGCTTCGACGGATATTCAATAGGACATTGAAGTACACAGCCTTGGATAGACTCACCCTTCGAGAACTTTGTTTGAGCGGGTTGCTGAATCTGTACTGTGTGTCCAAGACCTTACGTTTGTGTTCGGTCATCAGACTTTGGAGTAGATACTTGTCGAGAAATATGAGTGTGGTACCAAGGAGAGCGGGAATGGAGCTCAGAGCAAGCGCAGTCTCATTGAACTCTCTGCTAGTCAGAACAAACCCTTTCTGGTATAGCTGCTCTATAGTGTGCATAACGACTTCTAATGTGTTAGTCTCTCTCAGTTGCTCAATTTTGTACTTCCAGATTCCACACAGGGAGGTTCTTAATCGCAACGGAATCTTTACCCTCGGACTCCTGTCCCTGCGAATATTGAGTTCGTCAACAGAATTCAAAGACGTGGGATATGTCATTCCTCTAACTGACATGTCGTCCTGTCCAAGACCCATACCGGGAGTCAGTTGCCGGGCCTGTTTTAGTTTTGCAGCCACCAGATACACATACCTGTTATAACAACTTTCAAATTCATTCCAGCGCCGTTCTTCTCCCAGAAGCATCAATTCTGTGCTCAAAATATGGATGTCATCCAGCAAGTAATTTTGTGAGTTCTCCATATAAGCTTCAAAATACCTCCGTGCAGTCCTAGTTCCCTTCATCTTGATGATATCCTCAATGATAATTTTGAAGGAATATGAATTGAGATCACGGTCCAATGTGCCAACAGTATCGGCTCTTTTCTTAAAGAATAACTCATCTAATATTTTCATATTGATTTCAGTGATGGATTCCGACTTCGACCTAGATGCATTGGCTTGAAGAATCAGAGAGTAAGTCTTAGGAGTGACAGTTACTCCGCGTCTGAAAGCTAACTCTAGTACTCTTATGGCACTTTGACGTCTGCCCATTCTCACAAACGTGAATATCAATTGGTTAAATATAATAGCAGGCAGAGATCCAAACTTCTTTGAAACGTCATCTATTTGGTGGGGCAGCTTTTTCAAGCCAGTCCTCTTTGCGGAAGCTATCAGGAAAGGGATGTAAGCATCAATAGTCATGTTTTTGGGGTACTTTTTGACTATTTGAGCCCAGAGCTTGTCAAATGCTCTCAGGTCGCTGAAGTGAACAGAAGCTTCTAGCGCAATCAAGTTGGCTGAGTAGCTATCTCGGTTGCTATGCGCAATCTCTTCATATGTTTTTACTACAGCTCCGAATCTATAGCCAAGGTAATGCGATTTCAAGATCCATGTGAAATCTAATGGCTCCAATGATAGTCCAAACTTGGGATAGTAGACAGAAAAGATAGTTTCCACACTTTTATAGTCACCCATATTAGCGCAGTTTTTCAAGAATGGGAAAAACGTATCTTTTTGGAGTTTGATACCATGTATGTCACTAATCTCTTCCAGTAATTTGAAGCAAGACTCAACATCATTCAAACCCGATAGTGCTTCCAACATCAATTTATACGCTCTTGGGCCCAATAGAATGTTGTAATGCGAAAATGCTGTGAACCATTGTAACGACTCGCCGTAAGACTTGTTTTTGAGGAATGCAGCGATCATAGAACATAAAATGGACTCGTCTGGTAAAAAACCTCGCTTGAGAAACGTTTCCCAGAGATCCAGCATGTACTCTGTCGCACCTCTGGAACTGAGACCCGCAAACATAACCGAGTACTGAAGTACCGTGGTGATTTTCCCCTTATCAAGGAGAGCATCAAAGAGCTCTCTCAGATTATCCCAGTGTTTGGTCTTTGCAAGAACTTTGAACATGAGATCATAAGTTTGCGTGTTGACGAAAGAATGGTCTTGGTGCACGAAGTACTCGATTGTTTTCATTGCAGACTCAAATTCACCCATGTTAATTTGGGCTTGTAATAGACCAATCTTATCGGAGGTTTCAAAAGGTAGTTCTAGTTTTGATTTTAGTTGGAATATCTCCATTGCGTATTTCTTATCTCCCCACTTTGAATGCGAATAAATTAAAATGCTAAGGAGTTTGGACAATTCGGCATTTGACAAATCAGCTTTATCAATGAATGAGTGCGGTAGCCTTTTAGTAAACAAGAACCTATGCTTTAGGATTAGTAAGTCGCCTGGAGTATTCTGATAGTCAAGTACGACTTCTTTGTATATTTTGAACCAAATATAGATGCTTTCTGAGATATTGCAATATTTCATGACGGCAAATATAATGTTTCGTATGCGATCGGATGTTGCTTCCTTAGTGAATTGAGAGACAATATCGAGGTTGTTTTGCAGATTTGCACCCTTCATTATCTTGAAGGCACAGGCTATAAAGAGTGTATCACAATCTTTATGCGGTACCTTCAATAGAACCTTCTCGATTAACTGTCGACACCAGTCCTTAGGTGCCTTAGAATGTGCAAGTAAGTCGTAGCATATTTTGGTGAGCAGCAGATTGAGTCCTCTCGAGTTATTGTGATCCAAGAACTCAAGAACAAGGCTAAGGACCTCAGTGTACTTATCTTCAGTATCGGGTTCTTCGACAAGCCTGCGCAGCTGTAAAAGAGGCTTCAGCTTGGGATCGTCAGAAAGGGAACTGATTAAATACAAATGAAGTGACATAGGTTTGAGCTCCATGTATTCTACCAGCTGCTCCAAATCCGTGATCGTTCCATAGGCATCTATCACTTTCATCAAACTATCTATATAATCGAAAGTGAATCCATTATATGTGTCTGATTTAGGTGACACAGCAAGTATCCTATAACAGAGTTCGTACTGTTTGTTTTTGAACAGCCATTGAAAAGTATCAATTTTTTTATCCATGATAAAGCGCGGATCGCTGCTCTTTCTTGAGTCTTGAAGGGCCAGTAAGTAGCTCATATATCGTGAAGATGCGTGGTCTTTGCCATTAACAGCCAAAAGTTCTTTTTGTATGAGAATGTCGTAGTTATTGTCAAAGAATCTAGTTTGAGAACTCGTTAGGTCTCTTTTGAGAAGCAGAACGTTTGTGCGAATTTGCCTCAGCTTCTCATTTGTTATAGAAAATAGAGGCAGTATCCCTCCTTTTCGCACTTCGGGATATGCTTTGAAAGAAAGTGTACTCCCAAGCTCTAAACACCATCGCAGCATAAGATCTCTTTGCTGGAGCGATTGAAACTCCAGATATCGGTGAAAAAGAGACCTGATGTTGCTCATTTCAGTTTGATAGTATATCTGCCGCTAGCGGCGTCCATACAGCTTTTCGTCTCCCTTACTCTCCATAGGAAAAGGTATCCTTCTGACCAAGCTATATAGGCGAGAGAAAACGAGGGCTTCGAAAAAAAAAATCGTGTAATATTTTTGTATCCCGTTCCTGCAAACTGGATAATTTTATTTTTATTTTCTACATTTGATGATGTGATAGAAGATAGTCAAAGCTGGTATTTCTCCGTAATCAAGACCAAGACAATACCAACGGTCATCATGGTGGGAAAGAGTGCTCCTTATGAGCCCAAAGATAATAGAGGCTTTCATTCGAGAAAAAATACAGGAAGGAAATACGACAGAGAGGGAAAAAGTATGTCAGAGAGAATCTTGTTACCTAAGAGGTGGATGAAAAAATACTAACAACTCGATCGTACTAGCTGAGGCAATCAAAAAGGCTCTCTCACACAGGGCCAGCTTAAGGCGAGGCTACTTTAAGCTTTTGGAAAAGGAGGGAGAAAGTGGAGTATCAGATGAAGGCCTGAAGCCTGAGCGTAGTCTTCAGAGAAAACAGCTCTCTTTTCAAGAAAGACTGAATATAAAGAAGGAGAGGAAGCAGAAAGCTAGAGAGCAAAAAATAGGAAAGTACAATGAGCAAGTGGAAAGAATTGAACAGAGCCGTAAAACGAGAGAAAAGCAGACTAAAACTATTCGTGACGCAAAAACTGGTAAGGGGCAGCCACTGATGGGGCCCCGAATCAATAATTTACTAGGAAAAGTCAGGCTTGCAGTTCGAGGTGAGAGTGATAAGTCATTCAAACATTAGTCACAATAAAGAAGAGTGTAACAGCATGTCTAGCTCAATATCATTGAACTGGCTCACTCTGTCTACGATCGAGTCGCCGTTGATAACGTTCATGCTTGTTGATGATGAGCTTTGGAATTCAAGGGCTGAAATATTGTTGAGAAGCCAGAGACCTCTATGCGGTGGGGTTGCCTTTTGGTGTTTTAACAAAAACTTAACTTTGTCGAATTGCTCTCGGGTAATGTGTGTGAACTGCCGGATTTCACCGTTCAGACCAACGGCCAAAAACCTGCTCATCCCAGTGCTTTTATTGCACCAAATTGGATTGAAGTTGCATTCTCTTATTCTCGGAATGAATGGTACGACTACCTTTGCCTTTGTAGTAAGAGATGAATAGGGATTCTCATTGGTAGAGATCATAGATATTGTGCAATGCTCCTTGTCGGCTATGGTCAACTCCAAATCGGTATCTCTCTTCACTATACTATTGCTCATCAAAGATCGGCTCATTGAATCACTCAGAAACGGGACCAGATTTTGGCCATCATACTTGAATAAATAGAAGGAATCTTTATCTGTCACGACGCTAACAAGATCATTCTCAAGAACGCTAATTCCTTTGACTGTAGAAGCAAACTCAAACACTTTCACTGTCCCAGAGGAAGAGTCATTTTTCAGTAAAAATCTTCGCATATAAAGGGACGCACCTGATCCATAAATGACTGTACTATCTGGAAGTTGAGAAACGGCATTCACATGACTCGTTGCTTTCCAGACATGGCGAGTTCTGAGGTAGATGTAGTCCCTTGATTTGGTAATATCTATAACCTCCAGCGAGCCTGAGTTATTTCTGCTGTCGCTACAACCCACAATCAAAGTGTTGTTGACGGAATTTTCCTGGGCGTGCTCTGGAGAAGAGTTAGTCCATGCGCAAATGCAAATAGGGTAGCTATTCTCATTCACGATAGGGTTGTCCGGGTATTTGCGCTTGAGCAGTTTCTTTGTCTTCCGGTCTACAAATATAATTTTGCTGTCGGAGCTTTTGTCAACCTTCACTATGATAATCATCAGATCATAGATATCGTAGTAAAACATCTTCAGCGGGGTGAAACCAAGTCTCACTTTCTTGATGCTGCAACCCAAGCTTTGACTGACATATAAGCTGCATAGTTCATCTCCTCTCACAGTTAAAAGAACATCATCGGGTGAATCCAAAACAGTTCCATTAGATGCAGTACTCATAAGCATGGCATAATAGCAGTTTCTATCTGTTGTCTCGTTCACCAGTACCCTGTTAGGGTGAAATGAGCGCGTCAAATCCAACCTCCATATCGTCTTGGAAACTAGATATAAGTTATTACCGTCAAGTCGAACTAATTGGACTGGAGCTTCACCTACCTTGATCAAGGCGAGCTTTTCGAATCTGTTTGATGACCTCGTCAAATAAAGAATTGAGCCATTCTCTGACGTCAACAATATTATACCCCCATCACAGAACTCAATGGTAAATGGGACTTCAAAAGAAGCATCACCCTTAGTAACTAAATCATCAATGGCGAGTGTGGTCGACAACACAAAGCGTGAGGTGCCATCATACAAGAAAAAGTATACCACATTCGTGAAAGTTCCAACAACCAAGTGCAATGCTCCATCTATTTCTGTGAGTTTCAAAAAGGAGGGCTGAAAAGAGGGAATGACAGGCTCGATAGTGTATGACTTATACTGGAACTCATTGGTGACCTCAAATACCTCAATATTTGTTAACAGAGAGCCTTCCCTCACCTTCTCATATGAAATAGCCACGAAAGAATCAGAGCAATCAGCTAGTGAGATCTTGAAAGGAGCCTCATAGTCAACAAGGCTCTCGATATCCTGAAAAGTTCCTATCCTCCAACCATCTTCTAGAATTTGTATGTATACAGAAGGTCCAATCTTCCCAAGGTGTATTGTTCTCTGGCCAAGATAAAATTCCTTCAGCTCTTTAATATTCGACGATTCCTCGGAAACAATTTCCGCTCCACTATAGGCTTCGATACCATCACGTCTGTCAAACGCCACTACAGTTGAGGAGTATAGCGTACACAGCAGAAAGTAAAGATCTCCATCGGCTTGATCAATCCTGAAGATAGATCTTACATCCCTAAATGCTGTGACAGGCTTTGACTTCTCAGCGCAGTAACCCTTCCGTAAGTTCATCAATGCACCCCTATTGTCGCAACGACCAACGCACCAAAACTCTTCTGATGAACTAGAATTAACGTACTTTGATGTTGTAGGAGGGACAATGCAATAATCGAAAGTGGGAAACCAGTGGCTTATGCTTCCGGTATCGTCAATAACCTTCATTTTGAAAGAGGCTTTATTCCCTTCTTTGGGTGTTAAACTTATTGTCTTGGAGTCCATCAGCCCTCTCTCGTTTAAAAAGCTCAAGTCGTAATACAAGTTTTCGGCCTCCTCCAAAGAAAAATGGCTGAACACGGTTGGTTGTAGAAAAAGCAGATTTAGCTTCATATACCATTCAGATCTGACAACATTGTAAAAGACTTCTAATAGCCACATTGAAGGCTCTGAAGTTGAAAGCAGTATCTGATCATATCTAACATTAGTGTTGTGATAGTCATCATTCTGTAGACAGTTGATTGGGGCCTTCGGTACATAGTAGGAGTTTACTTTGAAAGGTCCGCTTGAATATTGATTAGTCGGAAGGGAAATCTCTGTCTGGTCCAATCCATCGTGGGTCATCAAAAAGCTGATACCTCTCAAAATACATTTTGTCTCTTGAACGAATAAGACAGAATTGGTCTTTGAAAGGGGAATCATAAAATATGGAATTTCAAAAGTGTTGGGCAGCAAAAGCGTAGATCTTCGAACATTATTTTGAAAGCCGTTATTCAAGTAGAACTCGAAATACTCAAGTTGCACAATATTCTCATCTGTTGAGATCAGATTCAGGAGCAGAGCACAACTTTTTTCCCATGGCTCTAAAAACTGTGACTGAAGAACCAATCCATTAGTGAGAAGGTTTAGGGACTCTCCTATAGCAGGTACGCCATTTTTATCATATTCGATTTTCGATAGTCGTATTATCTTGGAAAATGCAGCGATCGAAATGACATTAGCCATCTTGAACACAGATATAGAGTATCCTGGGGTCACCAATTTGTTGTCATTCTCTTCATTAGATAAATATAGCTTTTGAACAATGATGGGTTCTAATTTCCCGTCAAGTGCTGTTATTCGGAGAAGTAGAAGATGTCCTGAGCTCAGAGTTATAAGGAGAGAATCTTCTCCTTTGGACTTTGAGCAGGCGCTCAGAACAGCAGCACTCAATACAGAAGAGTGAAACAAAACCCTTTCACCGTTGCCAACTGTCATGGAAGTAGAGTTGATGAAAATATTCACATATAATATTTCCTCTTCTTCATCGTTTAGATCTGAGTTGTTATCACCATGTTGCTGACGAAGAGCAGAGGCTGCTTTGATGAGTGCTTCTTCCATCTCATCTACATCATCAAGGAATGGATTGAGTGAGTCACTCGGTTCTGTTAGCTCCTGCCATGCAGATGTTGATAACAGACGCTTCTGTTTATTACTTGAGACTGGTTCGTTTATATACCTAGTATTATCTCCATTCCTCAGTAACCTGACGCGAAAATCATTGAAAAAGAATCGAACAAGATTTGAAGGAAAAACCGTTTGCTCTAGGTAATATTTCTCACTCATCACGTTAGGACATTATATCGTATCATATAGTAGCTGGTACAAAGTTCTTTATTTGAACTCTCTTCCTCCTTTGATTCCATACTTCTAAACTACATTATTCCTAAAGCAAATTGAATCATACAAAAGTAGATGATTCTTGGTGTACGGGTGTACTTCAATGAACTGTCAAATCTCTCATTACTGATTATCTAAGATATAACCTAACAAGAGAGTTTAATTCTCTTGTTACATGACACTATACCTTTGGTAGATAAAAAATGATGAACATCATCTATTATCTATACAAGTATATGTCTATATTATGTGTTCTACTGTACATTACTATTCCTACTTATGTCATACATCATTACTGTTATTGTAATGTCTGGTCTATAAATATGGGAGTATTATAGATGGAAACCCATATTTATATGGAGCTTTTAAACTGAACGGTAATGTACCTAATTGCTTTATACTAACTTAAAAGAGTATCTAGTTAAAGGCAAGTAAGGCAATATTCAGTTATAGCATTTGGTATCAAACACTATCAGACTGTTCTGTATTAACTGAGGCATCGACTATATATCAGACTGATATTACCTAATCAATCCGGTATATAGAGGTCTTAACACACACGGGCACCTTGGCCAAGTCATCCGACTTTGACAGGTCTGATATGAGCTACACTAAGATTAAAACTTGCATTATAATACATCAAACGAGGCTCTCTATAAAAGAATATAGCTCCTGCATAGCCACTGGGGCTGCCTCATCAAGGGTCTCTGTTAACTCTGTCATGAACTCTTCGTATTCAGGACCACTTCTGCCCTTAAAATAGTTGTTTTCAACAAATGTTAGAATGAACTCTTGCAACAACTCTTCATTCATACCAAGATGTTTTTCTAATAAAGCCTCGATCTTCTCCTTGATCTTTGGAATCAGTTGTTCATTAACCTTATTATTTTCTGCTCCTTGCAGCTGATCAACCTCCTTCCTCTTCAATGATAACTTTACTGGCTTATCTTTCTGGTCGAAAGATGTCAAGAAAATGGCCGCCTCATCGTTAGTTTGAGTCTCTAAAGCCTCTTCATTTCTATCAATCTCGTCCAGGCGTTCTTCCTCGGTTCTTCTTTTGCTCCTGAATGTCAGATAATTGGCATGTTTCACATAGTAGCCCAAGTTGTTGTCTATTTTGTTGTTTGAATCGTGAACGCCATTCACAAAATTCTCCATGAACTTAGCTCTAGCGCTTGGAATGTAGTTATGAATATATGATTCGTGCTCAGTTGAGGCAAAGAATGCCTCGTAACTTTTCTTTCGCGAGAAATCTCTCTTTTTAACTTGCTGTAACCTCAGCTCGTAACTTCTCTCCAATTTCGCATTCTGTTGTGCTTCCTCGGCTTTCCAGGCTTCTTCATCGTTCGTCACTATTCCATTACCATTAGCAGCATCATCATTATCAGAACCCTCTTCAGACTCGTTGTCAGAGTCACCCATCTCAGTCACATTTCGTTTACTTTGCTTATCGGTTCTCTGCAACTCATTAAATAACCTCTTCAATTTCATTCGAGAGTTTCTCTTCTCATTGATTATTAAGCGTTTTTTCTTATGCCTCTCTACTCTCATGACATGTAGTCTGAAGTCAATAATACTTTGGCGTACAGTGTCAACGAGCTCGCCAGGTACATCAGCTAGTTCCTCAGGATCAATATCATACTGATCATAAAATGTGGAAAGGTCATCTATGTTATCCCGCCCCTTATTGAGCCTAGTGAATGTTTTATTCAACTTGTCTATTCTAGTCTTAACCTTGTTTTGCTTCAGTTCTGTCAACTCCTTTTCTGATGAGACGATAGAGACCTTTTTCAGTAAATCATCAAAAGCCGACAGAGCAAACTGGCTGCAGCTTACGTTGAGTTCCTTTATTTCCTCTGCATTATCAAAGATAACCCCATCTAGCAATATCTTGAATAAATAAAGGGTCATTATATCGTTGAATCTCACAAATACTATCTTTGTATCCAGTAGATCATTACCGATCCAAGACCAGTGGAAATCTGTGTTCAATTTTGGACTTCTATCCCCACTAGAATCCGTTAGCTGATATTTGATCTGGGGTGATATCTCTGTCACAATGTAGGTTAATAGGTCATCTATCAATATATCAGAACTACCTATTTGATCCACCAAGTTCTCAATGGAAATTAGCAGTACATTGCTGAGTGGGTCACTTTCATTACCAAAAGTTGGCAACGGCAAAAAATGTTGTATCTCATGGTCAGCATCAACAATCATATTATCGTCTAACTTGGAAGATATACTCTCTTCACTCTCTCCTTCGATATTCCGTTTTTTATCCGCTAAGGGGTCTTCTTCTGACTTACTTTTCCAGTTTTCATAATCAAAGGACTCGCCGCTAGGAATTGTTCCATCAAAACCCCCCTGTGAGGACTGAAGAATCTCTCTTAGATTGATGAATTTACTAAAACGTAATAGCCTGAAATCTGAAAGGTCTCGGGAAGAAACATTTTTGTTCGACACTTTGACAAGATTGGGGAGTGCTGATGACCTCGGAGACAAGGGAAGTCTGTCAAACCCGAAGTGGTAGAATGTAGGACCACCCATAGCGTTTCAACAATAACCACAAAGCAAGATGACTGCATACCTTACTTCTACCACACTTTAGGAGAACTAAGAGTTTTAATATTTATCATTATGATCGTGTACTTCTAATTTTCAAAAATAACTCTCTGTCTTTTTTTATCATGCATCCTTACACCAAACACAACTCTACTATCTGTTGTAAGAAGAAACGCTTAACGGACGGATGTCGAACAATAGCATTAGCAGTATATATAGAAACCAGAAGAGTGAGTAACTAGAAAAGTGAAACGATTCCAAAAACAGTAGATGGAAGGCCATGGAAAAGACGCGACTGTGTTGGTTGGATGAAAAACTTGTTTGTCAGATGATCAAAAAACACTCTTAAACGAAATCGTTCAAGACACTTCGTAACGGATGGGCTTAGATAGAACCAGCAAGCAAAGAAATAAACTAGTGTTTGGCTTCAAAAGAAGCCAATGAAATCTAGCAAGGGCAAATGGAGGTGAAAGACAAGATACGATCGTCTCGGACGATCTAAAAAAGGGAATAAAACAGAAAAGAGAGCTCGAAAAAATGGTGACTCAAGCATGCAATTGGTTATAACCTGGAACTCGATAGCTTATACAGAACTTTTGTGGTTATGCTAGGCAATGAAAAACAATTCATCAATCAAACAACATCTCCCTATCCACCTTTTGATCTTTTCAAAAAATAGTTGCTGTCATATCAGCATTGGAATTGGTGATCAGGAAAATTGTTGCTCGTAAATTTCTGGAGCAAATGGTGGTGCTTGATCTGTTGGGGTTCCTGGTACTGGGCTTGGATTGTAATACATGTACCAAGGGTAGATGGATGTGTTAGCTGTTGGATCATACGGCGCATACGTGTAGTAGTAACCTGTTGCCGGACCTGGAGTTGGAGGAGCAACGCCTTGAACGCCAGGGCTGCTGGTAGGAACACCAACAAGCGGAGAATTCTTATTGCATAAACCTGGAGAGACTTGACTTCCCATGTAGCCACCTATATCCTTTGAGGGAACAATGTAATAATAGGGGGCTGGAGGCTGGTAATAGTTGGGTCCCGCAGAGCTACCTACTGGAGGGCCAGCTTTGGGATCAGCTAGTTGATAGTCGTGGGGGAAAGTTGGGGAATACTCTTCGACATCAACAGAAGTGTATGAGTAATTAGTTTTTGGAGCACCATTAGTTGTTGAGGAATACGACGTATGAGTGGCTCGGCCAGCGATCACGTCATCATTTTCGTAAAAGTTGCAACTATTAGCATTACCCTGACCCTCATCATCAGTACCAACAGCTTGTTCATTATCTTCTTCGATCTTATAGTCCCGGGAAAGAACTCTTTTTCTGGGTACTGCTTTGAATGACTCGGAGGGAGACGTATTGCGGCTTGTTCCAAAATCAAAATTGCTTTTAGGGTTCTTGTTCAAAGAAATATTTGAGGGAGATGTTGAACCAAAAGAAAATCTTCTCAAAGGCGGAGCATTTGGAGAGACACCGGGCCGTTTCACCGAAGAAAACTGCGATTGAGTCATATCCTGCTTTTCAGCCATTCCACCAAAGCTATTGATTCGGGTACGGTAGAAATTAGGAGCTCTTTTTGGTTTGTTTCCAACACTGTACGAATGCCTTCTTCTGAAACTAACAGGTGGAGGAGCTAAATTCAATCTTGGACCCTCCTCATTTGAGTATTTGTTCTTGTAATTGTTGTACATTTCCCGGTATTGAACGTGGATTGTTTTGAATTTGAACATAGCATGATTTTCCCTCTCCACAGCCGAGGCTGCAGCTTTTCGGGTCTCAAACTTGACAAACGCGAAATTATTAAGGGGTCTGTTGACTAAGATGGCCTCTTTGATCTTACCATGATGCTCGAATCTTTCAATCAGCTCTTCCTTATTGATTCTGGGGTCCAACTGACCCACAAATATGGAATATTTATCAATGGATACCTCTGGGACATCATTATTCTCATCTTCCAAATTCTGAGCCCACTCAACATTCCAATATGGTTTTGCCTTCAAGTTAGCGTACGCACTAATAGCATCCTGACGATAGACAAACTTGCAAAACCAAAATAAATGTGCACCTGAGCGGCTATCTACCAAGTTGCTCTTTTCATCAACGGATATCAGTTTCTCAATTTCTCCGAATTTCTCAAGATAGGCTCTGATTGCAGATTCTATCATGGCCTTGTTAGAAGTTTCGATGTAAAGGGTTCGATTGACTCTAGCTTTTTCGCATCTGATTGTTCGACCGTTAAGTAAAGAGTGTTGACCCTCCCCAATGGCTCTTCTTGCTTCTTCTTCTTTTTGATACTGCACAAACGCATAAGGTCTGTTGGCTGGATCACGAAGAACTTTAACTAATGAAATACTGCCCCACTGCTTGAAATGGTTACTGACTGATTGACACAATATATCATCTGACAAGTTTGAAGATAGACTGGCCACAAAAACACAAGCGGATGGTCGACCTCTTTCAGCTACGGGAGTCTCAGGCTCCTTGGTGAAACTGTCTTCATCGTAGGACATTGAGTTGCCTGTAGTTTCTTGCTTTTGACTTTGTGAATCAGGAGAAGCTGATTCTTCTTTTTTAGTTGTAGTATTGTCGCATACTTTGATTTCGGTATCAGGGTCTGACAAGGTTACCTTCTTTTCTTCTTTGCTCAATATCTGGCTACCAGCAAGCTGGTTATCATTGCAGGGAATTCCACCTTCAAATTCTTCTTCATAAGAGGACGCCATCTCAGAATAGTCAGATGATTGTTCGCTCCCACTTTCACCATGAAAGTTGAAGTCGTTGGAGTTTATAAGAGATGTTTTGGCAACTGGAGGTAAATCTTCATGCTTTTCCATGCCAGCATTTTGGTAGAGCCTAATACTATTGTCTTCAGCAGTTTCCATCGTTTCAATAAGGGATAAGGGTACAAATCACCCTCAATAAAATTAAGCGCCTTAAGGGAAACAAGGGAAAGCGAATATACGGCTGCGAATTGACTAGTGAGATTGCAAAGGGAATCTTGTATGTAAGTCAGAGATATTTCAGCTTGCAAAGAGCCTTGATGAATGATTATCTGACTAATTGATATGCTTGGAAAAAAAGGGGAACAGGAAATAAGTGAACAAAAGCCAATTTTGACAACAGCCACGAGAAAAGAAGCCCCAAAAATTGGAAAAAAGGGAAATTTGCCGTTTTTCTTGTGGGCAATTAATTGATAATATTGGACCAGAAACCTGCCCGTAATAATTGAAAGACACGCCAAAATGGAAGCAGAGGAGATGCAAAACAGAAACGAGCAATGAGAAGGGTTTGCTTAGAGCTCTGCTATGTATAACCGCGGTCTTTTCTATCTGGTGCTTAGAGGTGTATTGGGGGATGGGTTGGTGGTGGAAGGTGGGGAATATGTCAGAGAAAGACACTTCAAGCTTGGCAGTGAGCGGCTTTTTCGGGATACCAGACAGCAGGAAGGATTCGAAAGGAATAATGTTGCAGTTTTGTTGTTCAGGAAGTAACATTCATATATATACATATATCTGGAAGGCCATTATAGTATCAGGTTTTTTCGTTCAGAGAAACATGCAGCTGGACTGGTGGTTAATGTGGATGGGGAGCCTGGTTTGGTTTTCCGGGAGGGGAGGTCGCCAAAAAGAAAAAAAAGGTAGGAGTTGAAACAAAAACAAGGGCTGCGCGGAGATTATCTCCTGTGATGAGAGGGGGGCAAGCGTCAAAAGTGAAATCAGGAAATTTTTCATAAAGACAATAGGGGTGATGTAAGGAGCTGGTGAGAGGGGGGGTGCGGATCCGCTTTTTGAAAGGTGTGCGTGTACAGGACCTGATTCAGACTGGTCAGATATTATGAAACATAACAGGGCAGAACCGGATCCTGAAGGATCCTGGCTTGAGGGGGGACGGGGAGCTTTTGACATAATATCATGCTTATCATGGATGTATGCATGTCTCGCGATAAAAAGGGTGCATTGCATTTACGGGATCATCAAGTCTGGTCATTTCAGTTCCATGCAGTTTACAGAATAGAGGGGTATCCCGGCAGTGAAACCTGCAGTACGCTGAAACTTCATGCTGTGCTACCATAAAGATGTGATCTCTTGCAAGTTAATACGAGGAAGTCGTAAACTGTGGCATCCTGATAGCTTCAGATCGCACACGCTGCATAAATAGATCCAATAATAGCCTCTTTTGACACCTCCTTCTTTACGACTCTAGGACTCACTGCTGCCAGCCATCTTTAATTTTTAGTACGCCTCGCAACTTACTCATTGCTGTGCAATTTCGTTGCGCAATGACCTCTAATCTGTCGGTAACAAACTACGTAAGACATGTATTTCTTTACTTGATGCCTCTCCGGACAATTTTATCCTGGACTAAAATGGACGTGTTCAAGTCGCCAAAATCCGGACTTCAAGATCTGAAACTGGACTTTAAGATACGTCCTGTTTTGATACCTGCAGCGGCGGTTGATTTTAGACGGATCGGCAGAGCGGCTGGGTTTATACCAATCCCGCTTTTATCAACTGGACGACTCGTTTTTCTGTCAGAGTCTTCTTTAACACTTCTTTTAACTACACCGCAATCCGAGCTGCACCGCATTGCCGTACACAGACCCGGAAGGAGAAAATGGATTTCACGTGATAGCCTTGTGCCACCTTAGCTGCTAGAGAATGTTCCTATTGGCGAGGTGGAACCTCAGCTCACCAGTGGCGACTTTGGAAAATACACAGCCTCGCTTCAATTGCCTATTGATAATTTCTGACCCTTGTTTATTTACTAAATTTTTTGGGAGGCGATTTTCAAGCTTGATTTCTCGCCTTCAAATCCTCGAGCCTTGACATAATATTAGGTTCAGAAAACTGAAAGCCTTTTCAGTTAATTTTACAATATCAGTGCTATAAGACCACCATGGCCGACATAGAGCTTGCACTGGTTGAAAAGGTAGAGCTGAGACTGGCTCTGGCAGAATCCGACGACAAATTTGAAAGTGCTCTTAATATATATTTGGCTCCTCTATTACTCAAATTTGGCTCCTCCCATTCTCAGGTTCGTTCGCAAGTTGCCAAAACTGTCAAATATTTACTTACCAGAATCAATTCTGCGAAAGAGATCAAATTGCCTGTTAATGCTTTACTTCAACAGGTGAAAAATCCCAATATCTCTCACTCAACAGACCCAACAATAGTTCAGTCATATACTCTTTTATTTCTATCAAAGGCCTTATCAAGGCTTTCCGAAGATGAGAAAAAACAGCTGATACCTGGAATCATTCAGGGAATATCCTCAGTGAAACCTTCTATCAGTGCAAGGCTATTCAACATTCTCTGTAAATTGGTAACTTCGCTTTCATTCAAAGATACATCCACTTTGAGGAGTTTATTAAGCTTAGATGACAACACAGATGACGAACAGTTCCTTATCAACAAGTTCTATAAGTTTATGTTGATGCAGCCTGTCCATTCCGAAAACAACTCCATTCCAAAATCCCTCTCCTTTCCAGGACTCTCAGAAGCTGATTGTGCTTTCTTTACTTACGACGCTGGCGTCACATTTGATTCCTCAACATTGAGTATTTACAAGGCTTCAATACTCAAATTAGTTGAAGCAGCCTTTAGACTAAACTACTTTGTCGTTCTAATTGTGGCATCTGCAGATCCCCAACCTTCTATATCGGAGCTTGCTCAGACGCTGTTGAAAAGAACTTCTGTTGATCACGAAAATGAACATGTTGTGCAGCTATTGATAGATCTTTTTCTTGGAGACTTGAATGTTCACAGACCGGCAGCCACAAACCAGCTACGAGAGAAAATAATGAATTTTTGTTCTCAAAGTAAGGCCGCGGCAGGCTCAAATAAAGCGGGTAGACTATGCTCTGCAGGACTTAGCTCAGACTTTCATAAGCTTAAGCAGTCTACAATTAGA
Source organism: Ogataea wickerhamii (assembly GCA_030559035.1). Classification (NCBI taxonomy): domain Eukaryota; kingdom Fungi; phylum Ascomycota; class Pichiomycetes; order Pichiales; family Pichiaceae; genus Ogataea; species Ogataea wickerhamii. The sequence continues at coordinate 34,326 of JAKTQX010000012.1, forward strand.
TTCATCAAATGGATGACAAACTTGATTGCTTCGGAAGATATTAGTTATGACGAGAAAATGAATTCTAGCATATGTTCACAACTGAAAGATAGTCTCTTGTCAGAGTCTGAACCAAGCTCTGCTCCTTACAGCTCATATTTGTTACAGCGAAGATTTCAATATGATGCTCTTGGATTATTACTCCAAAGATCACAGAAGCTCGATGACCTTTCTTATATTATCTTTCTCTTTGACATGCTCAATCGGGAACCATCTGAGCTTAGGGCAAGTGTGCAAGAGGCTCTTTCAAGTTTAACAATTCATCTTCGAGACCTTTCTGATGCTAACAAAAACGAATTGAAACAATTTTTGCGATCATTCGTTGAGGTATCAGGCTCACGTCTCTCCTCTGAGGACGTGAAAGATAATATATACGGTTGCCGTTATATGGCCATTAAGTTTGTCAATGCATGCTTCGCTTTTCATGATCCAGAGGCTAGAGTGCTGAATGTCATTGTGCAAACAGCAAAAGACAAACCTGAGACAATCGAAGAGGCAACCAGGGGCTTACACCCTTACTGGTTTAGACTTCTGCAGCTTTCAAAATCGAAGGGCGAGCCTACTGTTGACAGTCAACCTGAGCTAAAATTTCCTACGTTTGATTCAATTATCAACGAGCTATCAAGGAATGATGAGTACTCACAAAACTTAGGCATCCTTCAGTTTTCTTTTCAGTGTCTTGTCATGCAGGCCATCCAGGGCCATACTACTGTCATTGTATGCGATGAGGAATGGCATACTCGACTCGAAAAGGCCCTTGAATTTGATAGTAAAGTGAAGGACTTGTTGATTACGGAGCTCAAAAAACTGGCTGAGGGTAATACGGGACAGGATAAGGTTTCAAATGCTGATAATTGCTTGGATGTTTTCATCGCCGAAAGCCTAAACGCACTTATCAGCACAAGTAACGCAGTGATTGCAAAAAGATCCGCTACCTTACTTTCTCTATGCCAGCCGTCTACAGTGGCCAAAGTTATACCAAAGCTGGATCATTTGTTGAGGCTTATTGAACACATGACATCGGAGAACGGGAGTCTGTTTTTATCCAAGATTTTAGGCATTGTGTTTTCTCATCCAGCATATTCAGACGATCTTGTGGCTAAAGGGATTGGGGAACTCATCAAATCAGATCAAATCATGCCTACTGGATTCATAGTTTCTAGACTGATTTTATCGAATAGGGAATCTATAATAACCCCCCCAATTTTTGATAATGTGCTGGACTCTATAAAAGCAGGTCTGGAGTCTTCTTCTGGAAGACTCAATCGGTTTTCTATCGAAGCATTGGCCCAGTTAGCATTATTCGGAGGACTTGGACCTGTTTTGTGTCTTTCGAAAAGATTGGAGGCGTTCAAGGTTGAGATTATTGATATGCTTGTCCTGTTAGTCAAAAGATTGGACGAAAGAGCCATATATGCTCTTGCTCTTTTGGCACGAACCCTGAATGACGCATCATCTGAAGATCCCAAATTGACTACAATTGAAAAATTGATATATGACACTCACAATTCGAAGCAATCAGACTTCTTGTTTTCTACAGGTGAAGCGTTTTCAATCATCTCTGCTGGTTGGGATTCGAAACTATTAGAAAGTAGAATTGATATACAGGGTCGAGATCTGAGGCCAAGACTTCCTCGTAACTTGGAAAGACTTCCACGTATTTTAGAGACAATTTTGGATGCTTCCAATAGTACAAAGCCTTCACTACGACGTGCAGGATGCATTTGGCTTCTGTCCTTGGTTCAATACTGTGGGCACCTGGACTTTGTAAAGATCAGGATGAGCGATATCCAAGAAAAATTTCTGAGATTGTTATCCGAAAAGGACGATTTGGTACAAGAATCCGCCTCACGGGGGCTCAGTATTGTTTATGAGGCTGGAAACCCTGAGTTGAAGGATACCTTGGTACATAACTTACTCATGTCATTCGCAAATTCAAATCGAACAGGCAAGCTAATAAGTGGTTCAATGGAGGGTGAAACTGAGCTTTTCGAGCCGGGAGTCATCAACACTGGTGAAGGGTCTGTTTCGACCTATAAGGACGTATTGAGCCTTGCTTCGGAGGTTGGAGATCCGAGTCTAGTCTACAAATTCATGTCTCTTGCCAAAAACTCAGCTTTGTGGTCCTCTCGAAAGGGAATCGCTTTTGGCTTAGGTGCTGTCTTGGATAAAGGAAAGCTTGATGAAATTCTTTCCAAAAATGACAAATTGTCGACGAAGCTAGTGACTAAACTTTACAGATATCGGTTTGACCCTAGTCCCTCCGTGTGCAGGACGATGAATGATATTTGGTCTTCGTTGATAGTGGATCCCAAGAAGATGGTGGTGGAGAATTTTGATGTCATTTTGAACGATCTCATAACGAATGTTGGAAACCGGGAATGGCGTGTTAGACAGGCGTCGACTGCTGCTTTGCTAGATCTGCTGAGACAATTTTCCTTATCAGACTACGAGTCAAGATTGGAAGATATTTGGAGGATATCGTTCAGAGCCATGGATGACATCAAGGAGAGTGTACGGAAAGAAGGTGATTTATTGACGAGGTATTTGGCCGCAGTTCTTGTAAGTAAAATTGCGAGCTCCAATATCGATAACGACAAGACGAAGATCATTTTGGACCAGCTTATCCCATTTCTACTAGGAGTCAATGGTTTATCAAGCGAATCAGAGGACATTCAAAAGTTCGCGTTTGACACTTTAGTGAAGCTTTGTGGTACTACATCCATGGCACTGAAACCTTATGTTCCAGAAATGGTGGAACAGATTGTGCTGCTGATGTCGTCAATAGAACCTCAAATTGTCAACTATCTGGCTTTGAATGCAGATAAGTATAACATGAAGGGAGAGGATATTGATACTCAGCGATTGAACATTGTGGGAAACTCTCCTCTTATGGAAATTATTGACAAGCTTATGAACCTGTTAGATGAAGGAATAATGCCCGAATTTGTTCAGCGTCTAACGAATGCAGTGAAAAAGTCTCTTGGTCTACCATCGAAGGTTACAGGCTCGAAAATAATCATCAGTTTAGTAGTCAGACACATTTTTCTTTCGAAAGATTACGGAAACAGCCTGCTGAAACTATCAATGGGACAGCTCAAGGATCGAAACGATACAGTAGCCAAGGCCTATGCTTCTGCCGTTGCTTATAGCATTAGGGTTGCATCTCCAAAAAGGATAGTTTCCCTTTCGAAGAAGCTTGTTTCATTTTATTTTGAGTCAGCCGACAACGAAAAGTTGAAAAGAGTAGCCTCCATTACCTGCCAGGCTATATCCAGATATTCCAACGACTACATCCAATCGTTTGCTGTATCGTTCCTTCCTTTAGCATTCATTGGAAAACACGATATGGAGAAGGAGATTAGTGCAGGATTCACTAAGATGTGGGCTGACTCATCATCTGGAGGAGCCAGCACTATCAGATTATATTTTGATGACATTATTGGACTTATCAAGTTGCATATTGACTCCACAGATTTTAAGATAAGACAGGTGATAGCCTTTTCCATAATTGAGATCGTTGAGAGACTTGGGTCAGAGCTGAGTACATTAAAAGATCATCTACAAGACCTGTATGATGTCCTATTAGCATCACTCAGAGGTCGCTCCTATAGTGGAAAGGAGAATTTACTGGAGTCGTTGGTCCTATTATCAATATCGTCGTCTTCATTCCTGAAGCAAGCCGAGAATAAGCATCTTTTTGAGCATATCAAGAAAGTTGTGCTCTTGGAGGCTAACAGGAAAAACAGAGATTACGCTATTCACAGTGTAAAGTCCCTAGGGACATTTTTGGGCAGGTTTCCAGATGAAGTTCTGTACTCTGATTATATTCAATTAATGACCAAGCTCCTCAATCCTGGGATACGGAACGAGTCAGACATGGATACGGACTCCGATAGTCGCTCTACTGAAAGAACCAACAAAAAAATACACGATGCTAAGAAGGAAGAATTACGGAACGCCCTGATGTCAAATCTGACAGACTCGTTGAGTTCTGAAGACATCAGCAATCATCTGGTGAGTTTCGCACTAGAGCACCTTGAAGGCTGGTTTGTTGATACTGAGTTTCAAATCACTTACAAGTCTCAACTGACTGCTATTGGTGCTCTTTCTACGGTTATTGAGAAGTACATCAGGTCAAATATCACATTTCAGCCTTCTGTTATAAACAGAGTGTTTCATGTTTGGGAGTCGATTGCCTCAAACTCTGCCAATAAGCAGTCTTTACAAACTGTTCTGGTTGCCTTTATCAGACTAACGAGGTTGTTTGGGGAAGAAGTTTTGAAGCAACACGATAAAGAAAAGCTGGCAGTATGCGTTAGTCAGTTGCAAAATATTGCAAATGAGAACATCAACTCTGTTATTAACACTGAGGTTGAGAAAGCATTGAGCAACCTCTGAAAAAGTAAAGCATTGTTATATACCAATTATGTTACCTTGAGAAGGGCGCGTAAAGAAAACTTCGTTTGAAATATAAAGATCGTAATAAGGGAACCAGTAAGAAGCTCTTTAATCTCAGCCTTTAAAGCTTCAAAAAAAATGCTGCCCTAGTCGTCGAAACTTATCAACAACCACCTCTCAATCTCAGCACCAAGTGCAAAGTAGACTCCTTTTGAATGTTGTAATCAGAAAGAGTTCTACCGTCTTCCAACTGCTTACCGGCGAAAATCAGTCTTTGCTGATCAGGTGGAATACCTTCCTTGTCCTGAATCTTGGACTTCACGTTATCGATAGTGTCCGAGGACTCAACTTCTAGGGTGATGGTCTTACCGGTCAACGTCTTAACGAAGATTTGCATACCACCCCTCAATCTAAGCACCAAGTGCAAAGTGGACTCCTTTTGGATGTTGTAATCAGAAAGAGTTCTACCGTCTTCCAACTGCTTACCAGCGAAGATCAGTCTTTGCTGATCAGGTGGAATACCTTCCTTGTCCTGAATCTT
>JAKTQX010000012.1:39314-280090 GCA_030559035.1 Ogataea wickerhamii
ATCAGTCTTTGCTGATCAGGTGGAATACCTTCCTTGTCCTGAATCTTGGACTTCACGTTATCGATAGTGTCCGAGGACTCAACTTCTAGGGTGATGGTCTTACCGGTCAACGTCTTAACGAAGATTTGCATACCACCCCTCAATCTAAGCACCAAGTGCAAAGTGGACTCCTTTTGGATGTTGTAATCAGAAAGAGTTCTGCCGTCTTCCAACTGCTTACCAGCGAAAATCAGTCTTTGCTGATCAGGTGGAATACCTTCCTTGTCCTGAATCTTGGACTTCACGTTATCGATAGTGTCCGAGGACTCAACTTCTAGGGTGATGGTCTTACCGGTCAACGTCTTAACGAAGATTTGCATACCACCCCTCAATCTAAGCACCAAGTGCAAAGTGGACTCCTTTTGGATGTTGTAATCAGAAAGAGTTCTACCGTCTTCCAACTGCTTACCAGCGAAGATCAGTCTTTGCTGATCAGGTGGAATACCTTCCTTGTCCTGAATCTTAGACTTCACGTTATCGATGGTGTCCGAGGACTCAACCTCTAAGGTGATGGTCTTGCCGGTCAACGTCTTGACAAAAATCTGCATTTTGTGTTGCTAATGAGATCTGATGATGCTCCAAACTATGTTCTAAACAGTAAAGCGCCTGTTTAAATCAATCACTGTTATATTGTTAGATAGGGGGCTGTTGCGAAAGGGTCATAAAACTTACAGGAAGTTGGGCCCTATTTATATTAACTCCTATCGGGTGGCAAACCAGATAAAAAAGAAACGATGTCTGCACCGCCACACCCCTCTTTGAGAAAAGAAGAAAACATCAGTAAAGCCACACGAAATCTTTTTATGCGCAGCTCAGCATTTTACTAGAAGTTTTCAAGACTGTTGATTCTCATTAGAAAGAGGATCGATTGAGTTAAGATTGGCACGGGTTATGTAGCATGCATTAGTTATTAGTGCTTCCATGATGGTAGAGACTCTTAGGAGTCACATGAATTAGCGGAATGGATTACGAGACCTTTGAAAATCCTGTTCTGAACCAGAATCAGTTCCTGTCGACATGTGGGGCTGTGGCCTTTGAAAACGTCCTCTCGAGGTCGCTTTCTCACCGCCAAGTAAAGGATGATCCTCTTCGAGCTCGAGGATGTTGCTGAGAGTAGATTTGCGTCTTTCATCTCCTCCCTCATCCGATGACGAAGAGCTGAATCCCATATCTTTGAAGAGCTCCGTCCTATTGATCTCAAGCGACTTGGTCTGGCGGGCTAAAACTGCGACAGCCGGTGGACGTGTGGCTATATCGAGAGACGACCTGGGGGTGGGGAGCTTCATATCTTCACGCAGACTCCTGAATTCCTGTCTCTTCAATATTAGGCCATCCTTGTTCTCGACTAACTTGACGATTTCATGGGCCTTGGTCCGCACATTTAGAGCCGTCTGGGCCTCCTTGATATTATTTCCACCGCTTGACTGGTACTCACACAAAGCCTTTATAGCATATTTATTTTCATCTAACCATACGATGAACTCTGCAGATCCAGCCTGCAGTAGGTAGTATATTACAGTGAGAGCCTTGAGGATCTGGACAGGTTTTCGAGCCTTAAGGCTTTTGGAGAGCCTTGCGGTTATGATTGGCAGTTCTGCAGTGATAAACGACTGTTGAGACAATCTATTCAATTCAGAACTTGTGGGACCCCACGCAGTATTTTTGGTGGCCTCCTTGATAAGACGCTCGGAGTATGGCACCTTTTTAAGCGGATTTGGGAGCAGATGTTTCATGATGTCTATACAACATATGTGAGCTCAAATCCGGTCGGGATTATTTGTTGGAAGTTCCAGGCAGCCAGAGAAAAGCCGAAAGCACACTCACAGACAGCCCCCACTATACAGCGGTTCCGATGATGATCGCGCTCTACTGCAGCCGTAAAATGTACTATCGGTAAGTAAAACTGTTCTATTGTACGTCCGCCAACAAATTTTCGGCTTCTCATGGAACAAAACCTCAGCTTGATTACAAAAAATATATTATACATATTCTACGTACGGCGCTGCGGCTTATTGTTACGAGGTAGATGACAGAACGGATATTCTTCTAGTTATTATTATCCGACAGCTTCACTCTATATAGACTGCCTTCTTTGGTTACGGCAGACAAAGTGTACCCCTCATGTTGGAGCTCTAGCCCCCACTGAGTAATATCAGCTTCTGGAGGCAGCACTTTTTCGCAAACACCTGCTATCTCTGGTCCCCATGATTTAGTTTTCTTGGCATATTGGAATATACTTGATCCCAGCAAAAGAAGAGATGAAGACTGGTCAATTGCCAGAAGGGCGTATTTGTTGGGCTCTTGGGAGGATAATAACGCTTGAAATGAGTTTTTCCGAAGATCAAACACTCCCAGCTTGTCTTTCGAGGCTGTAGAATACATGATTAGAAGCGAGTATCCGTTTGGAGCAAACGACAGTTTTTTAATGGATGAAATGTCCTCTATGTCGTTATCGTTACCAATTGTAAGTTCCTCAACACCTTTAGGTATGTTGATTATGGAGACATTGTTGTTTTTGAATCCAAGAGCGAGCAGCACTCCGTCTTGATGGATAGCAGCCTGGACAATCGGGCTCTCAAAAGGCTTGGACGCAAATATTCGATCTTCCTGATCATAAATGAAGTATTGTGATTTCTGTATGACTACGAGGTAGTGCAGGGAAGGATGTGCGAGAACCTGAAGAATACTCTGCTTGTTAACATCAAACTTGAGCTGCGTGTCAGAACCTAGAATAATAACCGACCCCGTTGACGACGAAAAAACAGCATTTTCATCGTTGTGCAACCATTCAACAGATGTTAGCTTTGCGTTCTTCGGAAGACCAAGACCCAAGCGCGCCTCAATACGCGACTCTAGTAGATTGTATGTGACAGCCGTATTGTTTGAGTAGTATAATGCAACCCTTGTGCCAGAGCGGTTGAATTTTGCGTTAGCTACTACAGCCCGTTTTTTCTGATCAGGATCTAATTTGTGCTGGCTTTCTAGTGTCGCGGACGCATTTGACACATCTGTTATTGGACTCTTGTATTTTTGCGACTTGTGAAGAGTAAACAGATTATCTCTGGCGTCCATTATCTTCTCAACATACAGCTCGGGTAGAGAAACAGTTGTGTCCACGAGATGGTTGTCTGCTGGTATGTCTTCCTCAAGGTCTCCGTTTCCAATCTTGATCGCGAGCTGCTGCAGCGCAGCTTTGGCCTCTTCTTTCTCCTCAATAGCACGCGCAGCCACACGGACTGCGGCATCCTGGCGATACAACGAAAGACTGAGTTCCTTTCTTGTTTCAGCGAGCGTTTTTCTCAGCTCAAAAAGCTCTAGTGAGAGTGCATCCCATTCCTTCTGGAAGACAGACAGAAGAGACGGAATGGACATTTGGGTCGATTCCTTGCCGATAACAGGTACATCTGAGGGCGTGATGTCCACGGTAACAAGATCCTGTAGGCCCAGAGGCTCCTGGTTCACAGGGTCTTTTCCATGCTGCTCTATATATTTTTCAATCACAGCCTTTTCAAAAATACGATGTGACTTCAACGAGACAACAGGCTGCCTAGCAGGTTCTCCTGAAATTGAGCAGATCATATCTAGATGGCTGACTCGCTTACTATTATTGTTGTTGTTGTTGCTGCTGCTACTACGACGAACGCTTTCATAATGCTTTATTCGGCTTGAAATGAAAATATTGTTTAGTATAGAGATTCCTGAAAATTCTCCGAATGCACTCTCCCACAATTGACAGACTAGTTTATCGACGCGCCGATATCTTTGTTTTTTGTTTACTCCTCCTTATATCAAGCCCCCACTATGTGAGCAAACGCATTTTTTTTAACTGAACTCAATAAAAGCTGGTTTGAGGTGTACATCTTTTTGCTCGTCTGACATTGAAACAGATAACTGAAAAAATAAAGGGAAAAGAAATTGTCTTCCTAAAACAAATAGGAGCCTCCGAGAGGGTCGGGTATCGGTAAAACAACTCCTTTAGCAGGTAGCCTGAGGCTAAGAAGATTATACCCAAGACTCCAGTGTGAGGCTGTGGTGTTTTCAGAGCATTGAACCTCCAGAAGGGGTTTTTTTGAGCAAAGGAAAGGCCCACGGGATCGTTGGTGGCAATATAGTACCCGAAACCCGATCCATAGCTTAAAGAGCGTTTGATGCGCGTTAGCCAGGCAGGGATTATTGAATAACTTTGTGATGTCTGTATCCATCAAGGCCAAAGCGGTGTCACCGGGTATTGAGAATACGAATCGCGCCAGTCTGGTTTCGTCTAATGCTACTACTGCCAGCTCTCACTCATCGTCGAATGGTTCCGTGATTTCGCCTTCCAAGACTGCCAGTCGACTTACTACTTTGAAGTATAAGGGCAGAGCTCCTATTTCTGATGTTCCAGAGCTGGTGGATCTCTTGGAGGAGTTTCTTCGCAGTAAAAATGTTACTGGATTAGCTATGATTGCCCGACAGAGGGGACTTCCTCCTTCTTTGAGAAGCAAAATTTGGCCGGTGCTACTAAAGTATCATCCCTATGTTCAAAATCCTTATGTTGAGCCAGATGATGATGATGAGGAAGAGGGGGAGGAGGAGGAGGCAGAAGAAGAGGAAGAAGGAAGAGGAGAAGAAGAAGCGGACGAAGGAGAGGGGCTGGAGAGACAATCATATGGGGAAGAAAAGGAGACGGTAAAGCCTGATGCAGTTGAAGTGGATGGATCTGATTCCGGTAAGGGAGAAAATGGTAACAGAATACCTTTGAGTCATATCAAATTCGATCTCCACAAGTATCTACGAAATGCAGAGCGATACAAGCCAAAGAACTTAACCCCGGAGGTGCGAGACTTGTATGAAATTCAGGACAGGATCTTCGACACTCTAGAAAAGGCAATTGTTAAGTTTCTTAAAAAATGGGGACCTATTATCCACTATAACTCAGGTCTCACCTGGATTGCTTTAGGACTTGCAGAATGGCTCCCACCTTTACCAGACTCGCAGATTGTACTCTGCGGTAAGGACGATATAGCCAAAAATGGAACGAAACTCAGGAACCTTCACGATGCCGACTTCGAGAAGCTGGATCATAATTCAGATACCACTAGCTCCCACAGTGTTTCATCAACAGTTGACTCCACACCAATACCATCTTCGTCACCAAGGTCAACTCGCAGCCTGGAAAGCTCTGGGTGTGCTTTTGGACTTGTTGGAAGTCCAAGTTTATCTTCATACCCTTTCAAACCAATGACCTTTTCTGAAGCGTATGAAAGAATGGTCCTCGTTACGCTCCATACGCCGGATCCGCTTGCTAAATCTGATCTCAAACCTACAGACACTAACTCTTCCACTTGCACCGAGAAATCGGATAAGGAATACACTGACGACCTTCCAAAATATGGTGGATCTATCGAGGATCGAATATCGTTTTTCTTGTACTGTTTAAGAAGACTGTTGCCTGAGCTACACAAGTTTTTATCCGATGAGGACTCTCTTAAGGGAGACTGGATTTTATGGTGGCTAAAGTACTGTGGTTCCAAAGTTTGGTCAAGATATGACCGTGGAAGAATGTGGGACACGTTGCTTGGCTATCGTAGTGACTGTCTACAGTTTGAAAAGGACATGAAGCAGCTGAACATATTGAATGAGAAACTAGTGCGACTCCTAGGCCCCGACTTGTTCTGGAACCCTCTCATTGAGGACGAAAGAACGTCATTGGATCGCCACGCCCAAAAAGGACGGTCTTCAAGTATTAAGACATTGTTGAGTCAGGTTGCCATTTTTAGATCAGCAGAGAAGACCCCAACACTAGCTTCTCTATCCATGGCAGAGAGTGACGTCGAAGAAATGCCGCTTAGCGAGTACAACTTGCCATTTTCTGTTATTGACGCTCACATCCAGCTAATATTTGTATCTATTGCGTTTCTGAAGTCCAAGGAGTTCACAATCATGGAATTAGACCAGTCTGAAATCAAACAGCTACTCAATAGGTTCTCCTCTTTGAAATCGTCAGAGATACGATCATTTGTGGGGGGAGGCACCAGCAATGAAGGAGCACAACCGCAGTTTGAAGATGTTTCCAACAACTCATGCTCTGAGTGTAATGGTGCTGGTTGCATGGCATGCTTTTTGAAGTCAACATATACACACAAGAAATCCAATCGGGATATAGAGAACATTATTATGGAGGCTGGAGAATTGTGGAGGAAGTTTATTTATTTGGAGATGGTTGAGGAGAGCTAGTAAGCCTTATAGCCAAGGGCCTTCCGTCTTTGTATCTCCTTGTCTATGGCCACCTGATTGATTTTCTTTCGCTCATCTTCGATCTTTTTGAGCTTCTCGAGTTTTTTGGTCTTTTTGGCTTCTGCGAGAACGCGGAGTCTTTCTAGATTCTCAGCATCTTTGAGTTGTTTCTTCTTCTTTTCCGCAATTTTCTTCTGGTACGCCGACTCCAGGCCTGTATCTGCTTCAGGCTCCTCTATGGCCTGCTCCTCCTGAATAGAGCTAATCAGAGCAGCTTCTTGCAGGATCTCGTTTCTTTCTTTTTCCTTCTCGGCTTCTCTCTCCATTGACTCTTGGTGCTTTTTCTCATCGTTCACATTGGAGTTTATCACATCACGTCCTGTTGTCTTTCTGAACTTGACAAATTTGTAGTTCTTGCCGTTTTTTCCGCTAACGTAAGGATTCAAAGGAAAATGGTCAAACACTTCTTGCGGCGCATGTTTTTGGCCTCCCTTTCTTTTCAACGCGAGAGTTTCCAACAGAGAGGACTCGAAATTGCGACTCAATTCCTCAATTCCAACAACAGAATCTTCTTCTTCCTCCATGCTCTGCAAATACTCGTCCACCTCGCTCCAGTCTATGTGGATATCTCTTCCGAGATCGGTGTTCTTGAACACATTGAATTTCAGCATTCTCCAATCTTCGCTAACCTCATCAAACGCTCTTGACCATATCTTATCGTAGAATTTCTGGATTCTTGCTCTTTCGAATCTGGTCTTTTCCTCCTCCGCCATCCATTTCATGTGCTCTAAGTCATCCGAAGATGGCTCATATATATGCCATATTGTGTAGTGAGGTAGTCCTACCACAGAGAAACCCATGGTTTTACATAACCGGCCAAATCCTTCTGTCTCTGCATGTTTCTGATATGAAAACGCTGGGAACATGGCACCAGACCGGAATACACTAGCTTTAGTCAGGATAGACACCCCCCCAATTCCATCCAGTTCCATCTCCACCTCCGGATCACCGAAAGGATCTCTTAGATACGCGAGATGAGTTCTCCATGTGGCATAATCCGGATACCCCTCCACAATGACAGCATCTTCGTCTAGTTTATCTGCCAGCTCAATTCCTCCCTCGCTTTCTTGCCAGGAATTCAAGTCGTACGGCTGCTCGTGTCCCAGCCAGTCGGGAAGTGGCCTCCAGATATTAGGCACTATAACGTCTTTATTGTGGTGCATTAGATCTTCAAGAATCGAGCCAGGCACTTTCTCAACATCTGCGTCTCTCCAATAGACCCAGGAGTGATCTGGTCGCAGGGCTGTGGCCAGTAGCCAGTTGCGGGCGATCGCCATAAGTTTCCGTCTTGGGCCCTGTGCTTGGAAGCCATGTCTATCGGAGAATGACTGTCCGATGATCTGGCCAAAGTCCTTTTCGTAGATGTTGATTCTGCCAAAACGCTGCGAAAGATCGCTACTTGTCTGTATCTCTTTCAGCTTCTTCTTCAAGTCGCGGATAGTAGAGTCCGAGGTATCAGAGATCAGAAACGCAAGGTCAATGAGGTTGTGGGGATAAGTCAGATTTTGAAGATGGTCAAAAAACATCGGAAGGTGGGACGCCGCGTCCCTCAGAGGGACGCAGAACAGAATCCGCTCATTGTGATTCCAGCCATCTGCAGACGAATCTCCTGAGTATTTCAGGTCGTAGAATTCTATGTTGTAATGATTGTAGTTTCCAGACTCCGAGTTGTATCCTGAGGGCAGGTCTGGCTGGAACCCGGCCCCGAGGCGGCGCTGAAAGCTCGGCCAGGAACCCAGGCCCGAAATGTCGACCCCCACAAGCGAATAAAGATACACTACCAGTAAGATAACTGGGAACACGGCATACAGAGCCCACAACAACACGCCCCATATCGATTTGGGGTTGTACTTATCCTCAGGGTCGTAGTCGGAGTCGGAGTCGGAGCCGGAGTCGGAGTTGTCCATGTCGGACTGTGTCAGGTCGAACTTCACTTGTCGTGAATGTCCATATGAAGACGGCTTGTGGTCATCTTCAGAAGCGGCCTCGCGCAGATCCGGTCTGGAGCTCTGCTCTTCTGTGGAGCTGCCTCTAGGACGAGGAAGGACTCTCTCGACGTCATCCAGCAGCTTCTCAAGATCTATCCCGGTGCCGGCCATTGATCCCGGCTTCGTGAATTACCTGGTAGAACAGCTCTCCCTGCCAGAAATCTCCATCGCCTCCTTTTGCTATTTTTTCTATTATGTATGTTTCAGTGCTCAAAAAACTGAAAAGATTATTTGGACTACACAACCACTGACTTTAACTTTTTATAAGGAAACGGACATAAGTCTAGATAATCATGAATTGTGTAAAAATACACCGTTGAGGATGCGGAAAAAAGCAAAACAAAGCAAACATCACTATAAATAGGTCTAAAAGTACACATGATGCAAGGTGCCTGGCCTGGAGAGCCAGGCTGTATGATATTTTTTGGTATTTCTGTTTTCATCTGAAAGACAGTTGAGGTCCTCAGATGAAAACTTGATCAGTTTCTTCTGTTAGTTAGAAACATTCAGTCCTTCGAAAAGTTCAAAGATCCGTGTATTTGGCTTGTCCACGTAATCGTTGTCGACAATGTTGACCAACGAAAAGTCCTCGGATACAGTATTGAGCAGTCTAACACATTCATCAGATCCTTGGAGACTCTTGCAAATGGTAATCCATTTCTTCAGGATCGAGAACAGCTCGTCTTTCCATGCAAGGAACGAGATCTTCTCCACAATTGTTGGCTGAACAACCTCCTTTCCGGGAAAGCAACCCCATGTGACAGCGTTGATATCCGAGCTTTTCGTGTTAGTGTCCAGAGCTCCATCGTTCTGTATCGCATAATAGGATAGAAGATTGAAGTCATGGTTCTCGTTCACCTTGTTGATTCTGTGAATCAGCCCTGGCAGCAGAGCTGAGGGCATCAGAAACTCTAGATACTGCTTCTGGTACACGTATCCATCCTTGGGACCCCATCCGTAAACCTTGTCGGTAGACCTCAGACCGTTTATGGAAGGTTGTGAATTGATAGTTAGAATTCCCCCCTTGATAAGACTGATCAGCTGGTCTTTAGTGGAATCGATCTCTTGTGATATTTTCCCGTCAGACCACGGCAAGCAGGAAATCTCCCCATTCAGATACCGAATTGTCAACGACTCCAGCTCTTCAAGAGTAGATGGTCTTCCCCAAAGTTCGAATGCCTTTTTTGGAGAGTGTCTGATGAGTTCTGATTCGTACAGCTCTACAGATCCAAATGCAGGAGAGCGAGAATCTCCCCACCGCCCGTTTGGAAACTCATCCCAAGTTGACGTTCTTTGAATGTAGGAGAATTTTCTGTTCTTCCAGAAAATGGGTCTAACGCTCTCATTGCATCTGGTAGGGTTGAGTGACTTTCTCCATGGCTGTTTCATGTCGGACAACTGCTGTTTAGTGATAAGGCCAAGTCCCTTCAAAATCATTATTGTTGAGTTCTCCAGGTTCATGGTATAAAAATGAAGATGGTTGACGCATTTCGACTCGAGTAGTTGCTGACACATTTCAATCACTAGTTTTGTTCCCTCCTCTCTCACCTTAGCATCATCATCTTTGATAGGCTCCAATATATCACTGAAATGCTTGGGAATAGCTATCTCCGACCATCCTGCTCGTCTTACGAACGATGCATACGTAGAGATCGGCATGATTCCAGGAATAATTGGCATTGTGATACCCATCTCTTTGCACCGCTGACACCAGCCGATGAACTTCTCGACATCATAAAACATCTGGGTCACAATGAAGTCCCCCCCCGCATCCTGCTTCTCTTTTAGGTGAAGTAACGTTTTGTTGCTGTCCGTTTCTTCTGGGTGTCCTTCTGGATAGGCTGCAACCCCAATACAAAAGTGGTCTCCATACTGCTGTTTTATATAAGCCACAAGATCTTTTGCTAACTTAAAGTCACCAGTGGACTCGGACCCATCGAGAGGAGGGTCTCCTCTCAAAGCCAGGATGTTCTGACACCCACTCTCATAGGCAGATTTCAAAGCCCGGTCCAAAACTTCCTTCTTCATATTGGTGCACGTCAGGTGCATGCATGTTTCGAGCCCCAGGACTGTTGAGGTGGTGTGCACCATCTCAGTAGTTAAAGTACTTAGTCTTCCGCCCGCATTCCACGTGATGTCAATGAACAGCGGGTTCAGATCGTACATTCTATCCATTCGATCATACAGGTTTTGGACTCCCTGTGAGGTTTTGGGGGTGAAGAACTCAAAGGAGAACGTCGCAGGAGCATTCTGACTTCGATGACAGTCTAAAAGCTTATCTGTTACCTTCATTTAGCGATATATCTAGTATTAGCTGGCAAACCCGCTACGGGGGGTGGTAAACGAATCAAGTCCGGCTGCGGAAAAAAAAATCACACAACTTTCCAGACTGTTGTTACAACGTCTTCCCGGTTTGCGCAGATGCCACAGGTAACTGCTTGAACAGTACTAGAAGTGCTTAGCGCGATTAAGGCCGCCTTGAATCTCTTTTCCTTCTTTCTTAGACTCATTTCTTTTCCGATAGCTATAATTTTTTTTTTACCCTGCAGTTCCTTTATACATGAAAAATTTTTTGTTGGAATCCTGAACAAGGGAGAGGAGAGTGAGACAATAAAGAGGACAATAGCCCCAGAACGACCTCCCAAGATCTCAAGACACCCGTACACCTGGGGAACACAGATTGGAGAATGAAGATGGATGAAAACACGTCGGATGTTCAGGGAACATTCACAGCGTGATACCGGCAATTGGAAGCCCGCTGAGAATGTTCTAACACTCCTTTTCCGACTGAGATCTTAGTAATTATGCACTGTGCACGGTGTCGCAAAATAGCTGCAGTTTTGCGGAGGTAATCATCACATGCTGAAGATAAGTTTCTTTGTTGGATTGCAACATCCGTACACCGCAACAGGGAGAAATAGGACCGTGAGCATGCTGTACCAAAAAAAAAAAAAAGAGGTGGGGGGTGTTTTGAGTTTTGCAATTTATCCATGGTCTTTTTAATAACGATACGTGAGATATATATATAGACAGAAGGTTGCTACAACAGATCAGTCCACAGCCCGCTGTCTGTGCAAAATGACACAGAACAGTTTCCAGTTTCATCTTCTGCGGGTCACGATGGCCCAGCTGTTGAAGGCTCACGGGTTTGGTCGCTGCAGTAATCATGTTCTCGACGTGGTGACTGATCTTTTCTTACGGTATCTGGGATTGCTGCTTCAGACGGTGCAAAGACACTCACAGTTACGCAACGAAACCGAGCCCAGTATACAGGATATTTCGAGCGCGTTCATTGAGCTTAAGATCATCTCACCTGCGAAAAGACTCGACGCCTACGATATCGACCCTCTCACGGATATAGGACTGGACAACCTTGAAGCTTGGTTTCATGGTGACGTCAATAACAGGCTTCGCCATATCTCCAGACCAAATAAGCAGTATTTGAAGGATATTCTCGACTCGAAAAGCCAGTCTGATATTCACAACAAGATGAACAACCTCACTGCAGCTCTCCAATCACAGCACCAGCATAATCCTCAGACCACTCCTCTACAGCGTCATCAGAGCTTGATAGGCTTGTCCCAGGTGTATCAGAGGCAGCAGACACAGACGCAAGTGCCTGATTATCCGCAGATCCACGAAGAACCCCTTGCAATTGATGAGGACTGGATTCAATTTGTACTTCGTCAGCAATTGACTGATAACCCGCAGTCCAACTTCAAAGGAAGCGTTTTAGCGGACCTTATACCTGAAGACAAAAGACCTGCAAAAAGAATGAAGCCTTGCAACGATTTTCTCATATTGGGGCCGGCTACAGACAACCTTATGAAACATTTGCCTTATGTAAAAGGCCAAAATGAAATCTCCGATTCTGACTCTGACTTTGACTCCGAGTCTCACGGATATAATCTTTCTGGTGAAACCCAGAAGCTTACTGATCATGAACACATTGAGCATCAAGAGAAATCTACCTCCCTTCTGTCTCTATAATAGTCATTAGACGAAATTTGTACATACCAAGTTCTCTAGAACTTTCTTCTAGCATTGAAGTTCTTTCCAGAGTTGAAGTTACTTCCAGACCTGAAATTGTTTCTGGGCTTATTGATGCGACCTGAATCTCGTGAAAAACCTCTTGAAGCGCCTCGAGAAAAGCTCCGTGAGGGACCCCTTGATTGACCCCTCGAGGGGCCCCGACCCCGACCTCGTGAAGGACCTCGTGAAGGACCCCGAGGAGGACCTCTTTTCTCCGAATTGGCCCCCCCGGTCTCATTGTCAGGCTCACTCCAGTCAATTTCCTCTTTGCTCGACTTATTATACTTCAATCTATTTCTCTGTCCTCTTACAGGACCTTGCTTCACTGCCTCAACATAAGCATCGATAGAATTTCTGGACAAGACAGCATCATCAGACTCTGCCTCAAATTCGTTGATAATGAGCTTTCCATTGCTTGTCTTGAATCCCTTGGTGTCTCCCAATGACCTCTTACCGAACGTTCTTGGCCTGGAAGATGAGATTTGAGAAAGAGATTTCTTATCCAGCAAATCGAGAGGAGAATCGTGAGATTCCGAAATGAACTGCTGCGTCTTACGTGTTCCACTCGAAGTACGTTCACCATCATCTTCGGACTCGGACTCAGAATTCCCATATAGTGCCTCATCATATGCCGACATGAAATCAGTCCGCCTGTTGGAAGCAGTGCCAACTGACTCAGATTCAGCATCCTTCTTCTTCTTGGCTCTAGCCTTGGACTTCTTGATATTGGCCACCAGCTTCTTGTCATCCTCAGGAATAGCCTCCTCTATCAGCTCTACACCAAACTTTCTGATGAGCCGCTCAATTATGTGCTTGATTTTGGATTTGAAATGATTCTTATGCTCATGAGATGTCACCATCAAATTTGCCAAAAGGCCTCTGATATTTTCCAGCACTATTTCCTCAGGCAGACACAGAATCGCAACTTTAATGAATCCCAGAGCAGCTTTTATGATCTCTCTATTTCCAGAAGTGAGGAATAACTCCACCGTAGAGTCAAGATCTTTAAGCATTTCTGAACTCAATTTATCATGAAACTGATAAAGAATGCAAGATAAAGAGGTAATCGCAGCACTTACCATATTGGCTGTGGACCCAACCAGACCAGCTGAACACATGGTAAAGAACTCTTGAATAGAAGAGACAGAGTCTGGCATTTCTGGATCGTAATCAGAGTTCTTGATCACTGCGCCTTCGTGCTGTATCATTTTTTGGCCGATTTCGAGCAGGATCTCATAAGATCCCTCACGGGTCTTTTCACTGAGACTCTTGGTACTTATAATGACCTCGGAAAGTATCACCGGGAGAAAATTCAAGTTCTCGGCGGGCAGAACCTTGCACACCGCTAGTATTAGATTCAATCTTGAAGACTTTGCAGCAGTTAGGGTAGACTCTGTGGTTTGCACAAGGACTTCCAAAAGACTTGACAAAAAGGTCAAGACCGACTGTGAACCTTCCGGAGTCTCCAACAGTCTAGTTAGGATTCTATAAGATCTCTTCTGAAGTTGAACATCCTGTATTCTCACGGTTTGGTTGAATACTGAGAGCAGTACAGTATGAGAGGACACCGGGACATATTTGGACATCAGCACAACGAGATCCATCATTGTGATAGACAGTTTTGGCACATTCGAACTGCCAACAGGATCATCATTCTTGATCAAATCGCTCTCTTTTTCGTCATCCATAGCTTTCTTTAATAATGAACAGACTTTATCAAAAGTATTGGCTAGCTCCTCAGGTTTGGATATTCTCAAGTAAGCGTCAATTGTCTCTAAAACATAGTTTCTGTCTCTCATTGCCGTCTGTGAAAAGACGTTAAACAAAACAGATAAAAGTTTAGGAGCCTTAGTGGATGATAGATACTCCAGATTCTTCTCTGCTGTCTCAACAGAAAACTGCTGGTTCAAAATGGGGTCCTCAACCTCACCCGAAGCATAAGACTGGTTACTTTCCACTAACAGCCTCAATGCATGACAAACAGTATTTCTGTATTGCACTTTTTCGTATAAGATTGACGAGAGTTGAGCTGCGAAGTCATCAGTAAAACTTTGAATCAAATCAGAGGGTAAATCGCAGAAAGGAGGCAGCAGGGACCAGATTTGGTCAACTATAGTTGCGAATATCTTAGAGTTCATAGAGTTTGAATCTCCAGCAGAGATTTTTTCCTCAAAAAAGCCAATCAGAGGAAGAATTTCTTGAATGTAGAAGCCCAAACTTGCATTCTTGAGGTTGTCTCTAAGTATTGGCAGCAACCAAGCCCTACCGATCTCGGAAGGTTTGTCCAAGTTCAGTGGGATAATGCTGAGAACGACTTCAGGGGACAGAGACGAGATTGCGGAGGCAATCACCTTTTCGGAAACTTCATTCAAGTCAAAACTATCTCTCTCGAGTGATCTCCATTCTCCAATAATTTCAATATGAGGCAAGAAATCAGGGTTAGCTCTTGATCTCAGTTTCAGAAGAATGACCGAAACTAACTCACAGACCTCTTTCGCTGCTGGTCTATATTTAACGGAGAGGAAGGAGTTTGTGATTGTTGCAAGGCGAGAGATAATTTCATCCGTTGTTTCAAAAACATCAGGAGTCGTGCTAGGAGGAAGAAGTAGCAGAGATACGTCTATGGCCTCACTGACAATAGCTATTAAACACTGTGAGGCACTTATGCGAACATTACTTAACTCACTGTCAAAATAACCTCCAACCAACTGAAAAATTTCAGGGAGTTTGAGGAAACAATTGTAACTATCGACGTTCTTGGAATATGAAGTGACAGCTTTTGCAATGACGGCCAGCCAGGAGGGCGACAAGTTGTGGTCGTTGATGGAAGGTTTTAAGCCAAACAAAACGTCAAGAACCTGAACGAATTTGTCATTATCAATATCAGTGTTCATAGACTGGAATAGGCCTTCGAATGCATCAAAGGCAGAAGATATAATGTATTGATCGGAAGTCTTAGAGATCTCAAGTAAAACATCACAAAGAGGAGAGATATACCTCAGTGGCCAGGCATTATGACTTGTGATGCTGGATATGAGTTGTAAATTGTGGATGATGAGGGGATTTGAGCTGTTTGATTTGGTATTGGATTGTTCTTGCAGCAGTTTGACAAGTGAGTTGAGAGCAAACTCAGCAGATACCGGGGAGGCAGGATGCTCTAGTGACGGGCCGGCAGGAATGGTGGAGAGAATTGTGCTGATGGACTCCTGAGCCCTCTTTCTGACTTTTGGCCTTGGATCCAAAGATAGTTCGAGTAAACCAAGAAGACCTCTTTTAGGACTTATGGAGTAGTTTCTGGAGTTGATCCAAGCATTTGTGTCCTGTGCCAGTAGCAAAGCCTCAAGAACACCAATACATGCTCTGAGAAGTGGAGCCTGTGATTGTTCATTTGTCAGTGCCGGAGCTAATTTAGCCAGAATGTCGCTGAATTTGTTTCTAAGAAGCGGCTTGGGAGTATAAGCACAGATGATATCCAGGAAATACACGGCTGAGAGCGCTAACGTGTGATCCTGAATCTCATCCTCAACACAACACTGGTCAAGAAGAGACAGAAAGGAAACAAAGTAGGTGACGGTGGTGAACTTTTGATTCTGCTCCTTTAGGTTTTCTTCTATGGCTTGAAGAACTAAGGC
Organism: Ogataea wickerhamii; assembly: GCA_030559035.1. Taxonomy (NCBI): domain Eukaryota; kingdom Fungi; phylum Ascomycota; class Pichiomycetes; order Pichiales; family Pichiaceae; genus Ogataea; species Ogataea wickerhamii. The sequence continues at coordinate 55,282 of JAKTQX010000012.1, forward strand.
CAGACGCTGTTGGTTTTCCAGTCCGGAGCTTGCCTGGGAACGGATTTTCGCCAATTTTGAGTCCAGATCCTCCTTTTCAGATAAAGGGGGTTCTACGAAGCTCATTTTAGGAGATTCACGTAGATGCTTTGAACAATCACAAACGAGGGACTATAGTAAATCCAAGGCTATATGGGGAGATCTCATGCATTTTATCTGATGGGTAAAAAACGAAAAAAAAAAAATTTTTGTTCAAGCGGTGCAAGGATGCTTTAATGGTGAAGTGAAAAAAAAATACACCAAGAGTTTTTCAACAAAGAACAAGCAAGCACATGAATGGTCAAACCAACTAATCCCTTTGAATACTGGGAGAGCCTAGGCACACATAGAAGGCAAGATACGATATGAAAGGACTAGTAAGAATACGTCTAGCGCGTATGGGGAGAAAAAGGCAGCCAGTTTACAACATCGTGGTGACGAATAAAAAGAAAGCTAGGGATGGTAAACCTATTGAGGTGATCGGCACATACGATCCTCTGCCCAGTGCACTGACCCCCGAACAAAAGCTCCAGGGCTACATTCCAACTAAAGATGTCAAGCTGGACTTCCAGCGGTCCAAGTACTGGATCTCGGTGGGCGCGCAGCCAACGCAGGCGGTTACAAAGCTTTTAAAGCGTGCAGGCATTCTGTACCCAGACTGGCCTGCTGGCGACAAGACCAAGAGCGCAGCCGCACGCAAGGAAATTGCTTTAGACGACAAGAAGTTTATATGAACACGGACCGTCTATAAAGGCTGGGACGCTCCTGTATATATATTATCAATCGATGTGATTACTGATGGAGAGTGCTACTATTGTCTCTGTATAGTGACTGTATCACTACTAGCTTTCTCATTACCCCACCCCCTAACCCCCTGTTTCAAGTACCCCTGACACCCCTCGCTGTCCCACCAATAACCTTTCCCGGAGCCTGGTGGTACCCGGGTAATGCTCGGCTGCTTTTAGCCTATTCGCCCTGTGAGGGGTACCTTACAGACTCTGTGTCACCGCTAGGGTCGACCCCTCTTGTACCGGGGGGGCTACCGGGGGGGTTTTCAAAAACACGCTAAGCGATATTTGTGAGGCTGTGCTTTTTCTATATAAAGAAAGCAAGCATCCGGGGTCAGGAGACAAGATAGTTTTAAGAAGGCGTATTAGAAAGCTGTCTCTAGAGTCAAGAGCGAGTGAGAGCAGTGGCTAAGGAGCATAGCGCGAAAATGGCCACTATACAGTCTCTGATCAAAATATCAGACAAGACTGCTCTTGTGATTCCTGACCTCAACCTATCGGTCAGCTACTCTCATCTGAATGCTATAGTTTACCATTTACAGTCGGTCTTCAACAACTCTGTCTCACCACTCTTCAACAAGGGTTCCAAGAGACAGCTCAAGATTGCCACGTCACTCCCAAATGGACTGGAGTTCATATCTGCGTTTTTGTCCGTGGTGTCCACAGGAAATATCATTTCCCCTCTGAATCCCACTCTTACTAAGACCGAGATAATCAACTTCCTAACAGATCTTCGGGCAGATGCACTCATTATCCCTAGGTACGCTCATCTCAAACTCAACTCGGATGTTGTGTCTGCCGCCCGTGAGGTGCCTGGCTTGCTCATTGTCGAGATATGGTACGACACTGCCAGACGGATCCTCCAGTTCGAGGTATTCTCCCCCGCCAATATGACATCGCTTTACAACTCAATCATCGATAAGACAAGCATCCCTCCGCACGATGCTAATAAGCACTTGATAGGGTTTTCGCAGAAAGATGATATTGCCCTGATCTTGTTCACTAGTGGCACGACTGGAAGACCAAAAAGAGTGCCGTTGACCCATTCCAACATTTCCTCGTCCCTCGCAAACATCATCAAGTCGTACCGGCTCAGAACAAGAGATGTCAACTACGTTGTAATGCCGCTATTCCATATCCATGGTCTTCAAATCGCCTTGTCGTCTCTGGCTTCTGATGGATGCGCCATCATTCCTCCTAAATTCTCTGCCTCCAAATTCTATACGCATTTCAAGGAGTTTGGATTCAACTGGTACTCTGCGGTGCCCACTATACACACAATACTTCTCAACCGTCAAATACCAGACGATATAAAGGGAAAGTTGCGGTTCATCAGATCCTGCTCTTCGGCACTATCTCCCTCTACCTTGGACCAGCTGGAAACCAAGTTCGGTTGTCCAGTGGTGGAAGCCTATGGAATGACTGAGGCTGCCCATCAAGTCACGTCAAACAATCTGCCTTTTCACGGAAAAATCAGAAGAAAGGCGGGGACTGTCGGAATCCCGCAGGGAGCTGTTGAGATTTTGATCATTGACGATGATGATGAGCCTGCCACAGACGATGGAGCAGTGGGCCAGGTTGCTATATCAGGAGCAAATGTCACCACAGGATATCTCAATAACGATGAGGCAAACCAGTCTTCCTTTTTCAAGCACAACAACAAGGTCTTCTTCAAGACTGGGGATTTGGGTCAGCTCGACAATGAGGGAAGATTAACATTAAAGGGACGGATCAAAGAGATTATTAATAGAGGAGGAGAGAAGATTTCCCCAATTGAAATTGACGGTGTTTTGAGTGCCAACGAAAAGGTGAAGGAGTGTGTTACATTTGGATTTCCGGACGAGAAGTACGGACAGGTTGTCCAGTGTGCCGTTGTTTTGAAGGACAATGTCAAAAGCTCCGACTCAGAGCTCAAGGATTGGCTCAAAGGTAGACTAGCACCTTTCAAAGTCCCGGAAAAGTTTTACGTGGTGAGTGAATTGCCCAAAACTTCTACTGGGAAACTACAGAGACGTCGGATGAGCGATATATTTGGCACCAAGAGCAAAATATAATGGCATTACGAATCATCAGCTCTTACATTATGTATACACTAGTGAAGAGATCTTCTTTACTCACGAGAGTAACCAGGGCCTCTGAGTCCAAAAGTCCTCTTTGATTATGTCACAGTGTAGAGTAGCGACTGGTGATTTTCGCAGCTTTTTACGTAGTCTCTCACTCTGGCGACTGGTCTTCACGGCTTCAGCATCCTGGCTGAGGCTCTCTTCGTCAACCTCCCGCACAAGCACTGTGCCCTTTTTGTATATTTCAGGTTCATTATTGTAGTTAATCCCAAACTCTCTAAACAGTATTTCATGTTTGTCGCTGCTCAGAGTTCCCATAAGCCTGCTTTCTGCATCATGAGTAGTCAACCCCCCTCTCAAAACGAGGGTCCAAAACGTCGTATTGTAGAGGTTGTTAATATGGCAGTCCACCTGTCTCCATCTGAAATAATCCTTGACTGTAGATCCATTAGGATAACAGACAGCCCGGGCATCAAACGTAGGTAATCTTTCTGCCTCCAGGGGTGTATCAGGAAACTGCTGAGCCCAGTACATTTGGTAGTAGGCTGTGATAGTTGAAGCAAATGTGGTGATTAGTTTGAACTCTCTTCTTTCAAACAGATCACAATCTTTTCGCAGTAGAAACGAGTACTCATCTGAGTCACCGTACGCCAGTACGACATCCGGGATCATCTCCACAAGCTTCAGGGCCGCCAGATTCATTACATTCAGAGCTCTTTCGTCGTTTGGTTTGCTGAACTGGTATTTTTCGGACAGCTTATGGAACCCTCGACCATCAATTCTTATCACTATATGAGTCTGGGGAAGTAGTATATTTTCTCTTTCGAAGAGTTTGACGTACTCGTATCTGGAGTTTGCCATTCTGCTAAGTTTCCCCGAGCCCTATCGCTGGGCAGTTTGAGATACCAGAATTGCTTCTGTTAATCTGTTGCAAACGTGATAGTTTACATATATATACAGCTATAGATGCACATAAAATGTCACATAGATGTAGTGGAAAAACATCGCAGTTACAGTCTCGTTTTCTGAGGGATCTATAAAATTTTTTTTTTTTATATAAAGGATAGAAGAAAGTATTTGATTCTGGATGAAAGAAACAATAAAACAGCAGCGAAACAGCCATTCAAAGGTAGTATAAGACCATGAAAGAGGCCAGTTTCAGAACCCTCGAGAGAGAGAGTAGGTTCAAAAACCCTCCCAAGGATAAGAGCGCGTTTCCTTTGCTCTATGAGGCCGTTCTTCCTCACGTGGGGTCTTTCAACGCTTTAACAGAGGGCCCCGGAGGAGGCATTCTCAATCTCGCTGTTAAGGACATAGGGGCACGAACTATTCTGGATTCAGACGATTCAGACAGACTGGGTAACAAGCTGAGCATCAGAGTTGACTCTGTCCAAATTGCGAAGCCCTCGGTTCCTTCTACAGATAAGCTCTCTGTTGTAAGAAACACATATCCTGCGGAATGTAGAGAACGGATGACGTCTTACAGAGGCCGTTTGTTGCTTAAGTTGTGCTGGTCTGTTAACGGAGGCGAAGAAATTAGCGAGATCAGAGAAGCAGGCCAAGTCCCAATCATGTTACAGTCCAACAAATGTCATTTAGAGAAACTATCTCCCGAGAAGTTAGTCAATCGTAGAGAAGAGACAGATGAACTGGGAGGCTACTTCATTGTCAACGGAATCGAGAAGATAATCCGAATGTTGATTGTGCAAAGAAGAAATCATCCTATGGCCATAATAAGACCATCCTTCGTCAATCGAGGCACTTCTTACTCCTCTTTCGGAGTCCAGATTAGATCGGTGAGGCCTGATCAGTCTTCACAGACCAACGTATTGCATTACCTGAATGACGGAAATGTCACGTTCCGGTTCTCATGGAGAAAGAATGAGTATCTTGTTCCTGTGATGATGATTCTTAAGGCTCTGGTAGAAACCAGCGACAAGGAAATATTCGATGGAGTTGTAGGATCCGATGTTGAAAACTCCTTTCTAACTGATAGACTGGAATTACTTCTTCGAAACTACAAAAGCTATAAATTGTTCTCCAAAAAAGAAACACTGGCATACCTGGGGGACAAGTTTAGGGTAGTTTTCGGCGCTACTCCCGATGTCTCTGACGTTGATGTCGGAAGGGAACTCATCAGAAGAATCGTACTTGTTCATCTACCGGAAGATGCCGATAAGTTTAGAATGCTGCTTTTCATGGTGAGAAAATTATATACACTGGTTGCAGGTGACTGTTCCCCTGATAACCCAGATTCCACCCAACATCAGGAAATCCTACTGGGAGGTTTCCTCTATGGTATGATTCTCAAGGAGAAAATTGATGAGTATTTGCAGAGCATACGAGCCCAGGTACAATCTGACATCAACCGATCTGTGGCCGTCAATTTCTCAGATAGAAAGTATATGTCGAGACTTCTTCTGCGGGTTAATGAAAATATTGGGCAGAAGATGCAATATTTCCTCTCAACCGGAAATTTGGTATCTCAATCTGGCCTGGATTTGCAACAGGTTAGTGGTTACACTGTTGTTGCTGAGAAAATCAATTTCCATAGATTCATCTCCCACTTTAGAATGGTGCACAGAGGATCCTTTTTTGCCCAGCTCAAAACCACAAGTGTCAGAAAGCTCCTTCCCGAGTCCTGGGGATTTTTGTGTCCTGTTCACACCCCTGATGGATCTCCTTGTGGGTTACTGAACCATTTGGCTCACAAATGCCAGATCACTACTTCTGTATGTGATGTATCGCGAGTCCCTGAAACATTGCATAAATTGGGAGTGTCTCCTACCTCGTCGTCCATAAGTATATCGGGACCTCAAGTTTGCTGTGTACAACTGGATGGTAAGATTGTTGGATGGTGCTCTCATCAACAGGGTAAGATTGTTGCTGATACTTTGAGATTCTGGAAAGTTGAGGGCTCCCACGGAGTTCCTCTTGAGCTGGAAGTTGGATACGTCCCACCTTCAGCCAATGGACAATATCCCGGATTGTATTTGTTTGGAGGTGCTTCTCGTATGATTAGACCTGTACGTTACCTACCGCTTGACAAAAAGGATATTGTCGGCCCCTTTGAACAAGCATTCATGAACATTGCTGTGATCCCAGGGGAGATAGAGAACAATGTCCACACACACGTTGAGTTTGCTCCAACCAACATGCTATCGATTTTAGCCAACCTGACTCCATTTTCAGATTTCAATCAGTCTCCAAGAAATATGTACCAGTGCCAGATGGGCAAGCAAACCATGGGGACTCCTGGAGTCGCATTATGCCATAGAAGTGATAACAAGCTTTATAGACTACAGAGTGGACAGACTCCAGTGGTCAAAGCCAATCTTTATGATGAATACGGAATGGACAACTTTCCTAACGGTACTAATGCAGTTGTTGCTGTTATCTCGTATACGGGATATGACATGGACGATGCGATGATTATCAACAAGTCTGCAGATGAAAGAGGTTTTGCTTATGGTGTTGTGTACAAGACTGAGAAGATCGACTTGTCTATGAGTAGACGCAGGGGAGATCCAATTACGCAACATTTTGGATTTGGAGAAGATGAGTATCCAGAATCGTGGAAAGAGAAGCTCGACTCTGACGGTCTTCCATATATTGGGGTATATGTCGAAGAGGGCGATCCGATCTGCTCTTATTATGACGATATTCTTGGAAAGACGAAAATCAAAACATACCACAGCTCGGAACCTGCTTTCATCGAGGAGGTGAAGTTGCTGGGAGACGACAGTGGAACCTCGGAGTTCCAGATGCTGTCCATTAAGTACAGAATTACGAGACAACCTCTTATTGGGGACAAGTTCTCATCCAGACATGGTCAGAAAGGTGTTTGCTCCAGAAAATGGCCGCAAGTAGATATGCCCTTCAGTGAGTCGGGGATCCAGCCTGACGTCATTATCAATCCCCACGCTTTTCCCTCAAGAATGACTATTGGTATGTTTGTGGAATCGCTCGCAGGAAAAGCGGGTGTTCTGCATGGCCACGCTCAAGATGCCACTCCTTGGAAATTCAATGAGTCCGACACCCCTGCTGACTACTTTGGAGAGCAGCTTTTGCAAGCAGGATACAATTATCATGGAAACGAGCCGTTATACTCCGGTGTCACTGGAGAAGAGCTGAGAGTTGATATATATATTGGAGTGGTGTATTACCAGCGATTGAGACACATGGTGAACGACAAGTTCCAGGTGAGATCGACCGGTCCTGTCAACTCGCTTACCATGCAGCCTGTCAAGGGAAGAAAGAGGCATGGTGGTATCCGAGTCGGAGAGATGGAGAGAGACGCTTTGATTGGCCATGGAACCTCTTTCCTGCTACAGGATAGACTGCTGAATTGTTCCGATTATACGCAGGCATCGATTTGCCGGTCGTGTGGGTCAATTCTGTCGACACACATGTCTGTGGCTCGTATTGGAGCTGCTGCTACTACCAGATGTCGTAGATGCTCGGAAAAGTTGGACTCTTCTGTGTCTGGCATTGAGGACCTGGATGTGTGGGAAGACGGACAGGGCAACAAGTTCGTGGGCGGAGGAAATACCACTACTGTGGCTATTCCGTTTGTGTTAAAATATCTAGACTCGGAACTCTCTGCTATGGGGATCCGACTTCAGTATCTTGTTGAGCCTAGATAGACTACAACACGAATCTTGTCGCAGGTGTTTTTGTTGATAGGAACAGTTTTTTTTTCTCTCCTTCCATATGGGGAAATCAAAAGATATTTCAAAGCGAAGACAAGTGTCTGTCTGGCTTGGCTCACTGTAGTAATAACAAACAAATATTTGAATATATATACATATATTTTTTTTTTTTTTTTGATTTGAATTCTTCTTCAGTCGAACAGCATTTAATTTCCCTAGATCTGTCCATAAGGCGCAGGTGTAAGGCGATCGAATCAGCTTCCAGCAAAGCACGTCGACCTTTGCGGTAACTTGGAAAGATGGCTGGTGCACGGGTGCACGAGTTGCCACAGGGATACAAGATACGGCCGATAGAGGCGTCTGACTTTGATAAGGGAGTTCTGGAGACCCTGGAGGCGCTGACGGTTGTTGGCTCGGTTACCAGGGAGCAGTTCGAAGCTACAGTAGAGAACTGGAAACGGCGCGGCGACGATTATACGAATCTGGTGATCACAGATAGTGAGGGCCGGGTTGTAGCTGTTGGAACACTACTAGTGGAGATCAAACTTATACATGGATGCTCCAAGGTGGGGCACATCGAGGATATTGCTGTTCATCGTACACAGCAGGGGAAGAGTCTGGGGCGCTATCTGATAGGACAGTTAGTTGATACTGCTATTGAGTCTGGCTGCTACAAGGTAATCTTGGACTGCGATCCCAAGAATGAGACATTCTATGAGAAATGCGGCTTATCTAAGGCAGGAACAGAGATGGAAATACGGCCGTGAGCCCTGGTTATTCTAGAAACACGTTATTTACTAGCTGGGAGATGGCGCTAGCTATTCCGTCTGTCTGAATGAGACCATGGAGTACCGAATCAAGCGAGACAGCGTTATTTTGTTGATGCGCTACGCACGTGACCTGAGATGTACAGTCTCCTGCGAAGTTTGCTGTTTGGTCGAACGTCAGCCGCCAGTTGATTACTAGGGCCCTTGGCGAGTCTTTCTGGGAGATCTTGAACGATTCGCGAGTTTTGAATGCCAGAAAGGAGAAAAGCGTCTTCTGGGACGGTGCGAGCAAGACGCCAGCGGGCGCGTCGTTGACGCAATACGCGTCGCCGTACGCGTCCTGCAGCGCTGTCCACACGTCGACGCGCCGCTGCAGCATGCTCACGTACGAGTTGGCGGCGTAGATGAACAGCGACGCGTCCTTCCGCTGCTCGCAGAGCCTCATCAGCTTACCGAGCTCTCCCTGCTCCCCAACAACGCAGTTTGGCAGAATGCTGATCTGCAGTTGTGTTAGCATCTCCGTGTCTTTTCTGTACCCGATCGTCACGCTGAACCCCACATAGTGTTTGAATTGCAATGTGAACTGCATGAGGTCGTCGTGATCGGGCTCCACCGCTCTCGTGTGTTTCTCATCCAGCACCTCCATCATTGGGAAAAACAGCCTCGCCAGCCGCAGCCGCTCTTCGAGGTCGAATGAAGGCAGTGTCGAGTGCTCCTCCATCAGGCGTCGCGTCTCCATATATCTGTCCATGCTGAAGCTGACAGCCGTCTTTTCTTCCTGGTTCTGAGCCACCAGCCTGTTGATATCAGTTTCCAGCTGCAGTTTCCGGCTTCCCAGCTCGTGCAGTTTCCGACTCAGCACATCGTACTCGTCGTCGTCGTCGGACTCCGAGCCGTATCCGAGAGGCACCATTCCGGCGATGCCGGTGGCCTCTTCAGACGGCGAGTAGTTCGGCGTGCTCATGCGTGAATCTGTACGTTTTGAAGCGTTTGAGGTTGTTGTTTATACTTCACCTAAATATCCAAAGCTGCAAATAATTTCTAGTGAAAAATTTGTGGAGATAATCGTGTACTGTCTGTGTAGCAAGTGCTAACATATGTCCTTTACATATAAACAAATACTACGTACATTTGGCTGTCACATCCCTGCTCAACTTAACTCCGCTCCATCTCCATAATGGTTTCTGCTCCCGAACTCAAAAAGTACATGGACAAAACCCTCAAAATAACTCTCAACTCATCCAGAACTGTAACGGGAAAACTCGCTGGATATGACGTGTTTCTCAACTTGAACCTCGCAGATGCCACAGAGTCTGTCACGCCGCAAAACCCCACCAAGAAGGACCCAAATCCCGAGCCTCAAATAGTCAGTGTCGGAAGCTGTGTTATCCGAGGAAACTCCGTCGTTAGTATAGAGATAGTGCAAGACAGCCTCTGATGTGTAACTCTGTACTCTTTTAGTTATATATAACCGTTACAGCTTGCGAAATATATCGCCTAAAAACCCGCTCGATGCGTTGTCCAGCTCTTTCTGAACCCCGCGCTTCCCCTCATAGTAGTCAACCACCGCTGCCATCCTCTTGAGGTTATTGAAATAGCTCACCTTGAACTCGCTGAACCCTGAAGTATCCTTCCCACCGCCATTCTCACCCTCTTCAAATTTCTGTACAAGCAAAACAGACTTGCCCAGCTTGCTCAAGGCTCCAAGATTACCTATTTTCATTCTCTTTTCACGCTGCTCACTCACTCTGGACTCCAGCAGCTCCTTGAGAAACTCGGCCAGAACCTTGTTCTTGTTTCTCCGGTTAATGGTGTTCTTGGAACTTGACCCAGCTTTAATATCCGCATTCAGCAACGCTTCGATTTCCTTTCCACTGAGCTTCACAGGAACATCGCTAGTCTTTCTCTTCTTCTTTTTTCCACCAGCTATTGAGGACGCCACGTCCGGCTCACCTTCCCCTTCCCCTTCTCCTTCTCCTTCTCCTTCTCCACCCACAAACTCATCTTTCTCCGACTCCTTCCGCTTTCGTCCTACTACCGCTTTGATCGCTTTTCCTGGTTTCGCAGTCTTTCCTGCCTTGGGCACTTTCCCTGGTTTTCTTCTCTTAGGTTCAAAGTTTCCATCACCTTCATCGCCGTCGCCGGGACCCTCCCATGTTAAATCAGATTCAGAAACTTTCCTCATTTTCTTCTCTTTCTGTCGCTTTTTATCTTTGTTGTCTACTTTACTGTCACCATCGCTCGAGTGCTGCTGCTGCTGCTGCTGTTCATCATCGACAAACTTGCTCCGGAGAAACTCCATATGTTGGGCAAAATCAACCTCTTGAGGAGTATCGGTATCATTCACCATCCCAGACTCAGCGTCATCAGAGACAAACCGAATCTCCGGTACAAAACTTCTTAGCTTTCTTATTATAACATCGTTATCGCTGGTGATCTCCTCACCTATATTAGCGTCAGGATTCAAATCAACATCTCCGCATTTGGAGCTGTTGAAAGGGTTCTCCAAGATCTTATCAACCTTGAAGTTGGTCTCCTTGAATAAGTATATCAGCCATAAAAAGCGGTTTGCTTCATCTTCTGGATATATCTCCGGCTTCAGCCAAATATCATTGAATAAGGAACCAGTGGAAATTGGGCGTTTTTCAGCCTCACATTCTTGGATCTCTCTCTCTGTAAGTTGCTCATGATTGGGGAAAAAAACCTTGCCAATCTCAAACTCATGGACACAGAGCAAAAAAACAAGACTTATAATGTTAAGGTTGAAATCATTACCATCTGACATACCCAGAATAAACTCCTTAAAGTTTTTGGGAATCTCCAAGTTCAGGTCGTTGATGGACTTTAGAATAGACTTGATTCGAGGAGTATCCTGAAGCTGCTTTACAGTGGACATGGTATACCCGCTTCCACCTCTCACATTCGCAGCTTCCTCCTCATCCTTGGACAATCGTACCGAGCCAGGTTGTATTTGGTAGTAATTTTCAATGATATTCAGATGATCTCCCACTTGCAAGGACGGGATTGAATGGTACGTTCGAAATTGAGATTTCATCTCATGATCAAAGTTAACAGTGGTGTTCAGTCGTCCGATGTTGACTAGAAGACATATAATGACAAAATTGAGAGAATAGTTGATGTCTAGCATAAGTCTATCCTTGAGAATTTTTGAGATCTTGTTGCTTCTGAGCAGTGTCACGAGGTAAAGCTCAAAAAAAGTGAGGAACTCCCCATTATTCTCAACAAGCTGGCCTTCATCGTTTCGAAAAAACTTGAAATGCTCCGGCCAGTCAAACCCCTCAGCGCTGTGGAAGTACGGATTTTTGAAAACGCGTTTATTATTGAAAAACAGTTTGATTAGCAGTTGGAATTGTATCTCCTTTCTCCAATACGGCTCACCGTCATTTTTCTTCAGATGTCTTGATCTGGAGTTGATCAATAGAGTCTGATAGTTTTTGCTCTCTTTCTGATCCGAATCCTTCAGGTTCTCTTTGACAAGAAGTTTTCTCTTCTTTTTTCCCTCCTTTTTGGGGATATAGTTTTTTGATCCCAACTCATGTCCTGAAGCTGGTACCAGCTCCTCATTATTCACAGGCTCTTCAGAAAGAAGATCCGGTATACGCGGTTTTTTATCGAAAGCAACATCATTACTAGGCGACTCGTTCAAGAGTGGAGAGAGAGAGCTCGCTTGAGAAACCGCAGGCCTCAGTTCCTGGGATTCGTTCTGCTCATGTGTATTGCTGGAAATGCTATCATAAATTGGATTGTACGACATTTGCTCAATAGTTTCTACCGTATCTCCAAAATTGGCCCTCCGTTGGAAAACACTGAGACATTGGATCTCTTAGATGTACAGAAGTTTGATTTTCCCAAAGTCTAACTGACTACGCTCTCTCTTTCTTTGGCTCTGTCATTTGTACGCGCGGGCCACACTTCTTTGGGGGTGCAGAGATGTCGTGAGCCCCTATCCAGGGCTGGTAAAACGACCCATAACGGGGGGTGCATAAAATAATTCTCTATAACACTATATTTGTACTCCCCCAAATAGGCAATTTATAATATTATGACGGGAGAAAAATAAAATACTAACTCACTATAGCCAACAGGTAGTGCATTAACCTATTATAGCTGATTATTACCAGGCCTGCCCCTATCTAAGTTTCTTTCTCCCAGTGTCACACACGTGCTCCATTTAATCTGAGCCGCAAGTAGTATCAGCAGAACAAATTTGAGCACCCATCATTTGCTTGCAACCGAGCTCTTAAAAAAGTGCTTCCCACTGGTTCGCAGCAGAGTCTCTTTCAACCATACTAGACAACAACTGCACAATGCTTTTTGGAGTGAAGCTGCAGAATGAAATCTATCCTCCTTGGAAGAAGAACTACATCAACTATGACTCCCTGAAGAAACTGCTCAAAGAGAATGTGGTGATCAGCCAGGACGACACCCATTTTGGTACTGCTACGTCTGGTATTCCTGCGTGGACGGAGAATGACGAGTCTGCGTTTGCTACACAGCTGGATCGTGAGCTTGAAAAGGTATACACATTCCAGGTATCGAAGTACAAACAACTTGATGACGAGATTTCCATTTTGGAGCTTCAGAGTGAGAAGTACTTAGAGCTACAAGACTCAGGAGCCAAAACTGAAGAGTTCGATACAGTAGATTTTCAGAAGAAGTTGGAAGAGCTGCTTTCCTTGGCTAATGAGCTCGACCATTTCGCACGGTTAAACTTTACTGGCTTCATCAAAATCGTGAAGAAGCATGACAGACTGCACAAGGGGTACTCCGTCAAGGCACTACTGAACGTGCGTATGAAATCGCTACCATTGGATAACATTAGCGAAGACACCTCTCCTTATCTGTTCAGAATTTCCACCCTTTACTCGTTTGTGCGGGACCAGCTTCAGTCAACATCCCTTTCCACTTCTCTTCAAAATTCTATCCAGAAACTCTCAACATCAGGTAAGATTTCCACCACTCCTAGTGCTTCAGTGCAGAGCTGGACCACAAAGGACTCTGGCTACAAGTTGCTTACATTCTGGGTTCACCGCGACAACCTGATGGAGATCAAGACCACCATCTTGAGACATCTGCCTGTTTTGATTTACAATAATCAGAAGGATGATGACGATGATGACTACAGCTCCGATCCTGTGATCACGTCACTTTATTTTGACAACAGAAACTTCGAGCTGTACAACAACAAGCTGCTGAAGAATCTGAACAAGGCTCCATCCCTGAGAATCAGATGGAGTGGGAAGCTGAATGATCAGCCCGAGCTAGCTCTCGAAAAAGAAACATTTGATTATGAAACAGGTGAACCAAATGATGTCAGGCTTAACTTGAAGGAGAAGTATTTGAATGACTTCATTTTCTCAGACTCCCCGTCGGAAGATCAGGAAGATGATTTGGGCTTTCGTCGTGCCAGCGTCAGTCACGCCAAGGTCACACTGAACAAGTTTGTCAAAAAGCTTGAAAAAAAGAACCTTCCAAAGGAGACTATTGACAAGTTATCCTCCAACTTCAAGGAGTTGCAAAACTTCATTAGGAAGAACGATCTTCAGCCGGTCTTACGAACCGTGCATACAAGAACAGCATTCCAAATGCCTGGTGACGACAGAACTAGAATCAGCATTGACTCGGATATCTTGTTTATAAGGGAAGACTCTTTTGATGAGTATAGACCAATCAGAAATCCTAAAGAGTGGCACAGAATTGACATTGACTCTTCTATTGAAGACCCATATTCTCTTTTGAGAAATGGCGAGTTCTCCAAATTCCCATACTCTGTCATGGAGATCAAGATTGCAAACTCTATCTTCAACAATCCGGCCTCCAAAACATTATCGTGGGTTAATGAATTGACCAATGGTCACTTAGTTAAGGAGGTTCCAAATTTCTCCAAATTTATTCAAGGTATATCCTCATTGTTCTTAGAGGACGACAGTCTGGATATTGTACCGTTCTGGCTACCAGAACTTGAGACAGATATTAGAAGAAACCCAGAAGAAGCTTACAATGATTCCAAAAACAAACAGCTCAAGAAGAAGGAACAGGACGAAATCCTTAAGAATTTGAAGAAGAAAATAGCAGAGGCTCCAAAACCCAATACTCCTTCGGGAACTACTCATTTAGATCAGATTATTGAGGAAGAGAACGGGGATGATGAGGAGGAAGAAGACTTGGACGATAACGAATCTTCTGACGAGGATTCCACCAACACTGTAATTCCGCCCTCTTCAATGCCCTCTCAACGGGACTACAAGCCTCAAACTGGGGAGCAAATCGGTTCTACCTCTCCAGGTGAAGCCCATCCGCAAAACCGCAAGAAGAAGAGTCTGGGAGTTACAGCTTACCTGATGCCTGTCTTTTCCAAAATATCCAAACTAGATGGGTACGAATCAGAAGACGAGGAAATTGTATTGCCTCCTGGAGTTGTGAAGCCAAAACAGCTAATCAGGCAGACGGGTCCTGTAAAAGTGGAAGCCAAAGTATGGCTTGCCAATGAGCGGACCTTTGTTAGATGGCTACATGTCACCACGCTGCTGTCTGCCCTTACATTTGCGGTATATTCATCTGTCCAGGCGTCGCATTTCCCTCAATTGGCAAAGGATATATCTTATATCTATTTTGCTCTCACACTATTTAGCGGAGTCTGGGGATATGCTATTTACAGCCGGAGACTGGATCTCATCAAAATGAGATCAGGAAAGCATTTGGACGGCATGTTTGGCCCTCTAGTTGTGGGAGCTGTGTTGATTGTGAGTTTATGTCTTGAGTTCTATGCAGGAATAAGGAAATTCAATGAGAAGCACCAGCTGATCGTTTCTGGAGTCTCATCCAGTGGAGTGAACTCAACAATGAGCGAGGAATATGAGAGCCTACATCCTTTGGCCAAATTCGCTCTCAGGAAGCTGGTTGGCTTTGTGGAGTCAATCTAGCAGCATAGTATACAAATCGTCATTTTTTCAGCAAATGTCTCCTGATGTGGTTGATTCTATCTTGCCTAAGAAGATACTCGTTAAGCTCGGCATGACCTCCTTTATCATCTCCGTACATCATACATGTCAGCAGGATCTTGAAATTGCCTAGTAGATTGTAGTCATCTACTCTGATCAGATCCTCTGACTCGAACAGCTGACTGAGATTTTTGGTCAGCAACGACATGCCAAACTCGAATCTTATAGCCAAGTTGCTGTTCTGGACTATAAAGAGTGGATAGATTGGGATTTTGGTCTGGATATTGGATACCGGATCCATAATATAAGAGTTTGAGCCTAGAAATTTCAGAGGGTACCGGAATGGCACACACAAATAATAAGACAGTTTAACTAGCATAAGCACCATGTAACCCAATAGGGCGTTAGCGCGGTCTATTTCTGCTCTTGATAATCTCAACACGTTGTGTGTTTGCGGAAGCTTGTAGTTGAGAAGACGGAACTCCGACTTGTTGTTGTCGGGAGACTCGATTGGGAATATGGTGGAGAGAGTAGCAGCTAATTTGGATTTTTCGGAAGTGATCTGACTAGCTATGGATTCTAGTTGAATGTGATAGTGTCCAAGTTCTTGCTCGAAGCTTATGCTATTGGTATGGTAGGGGTAGGTGAGAGAATGCTGCTTGATGCGTATCAGAGATTTCACAGCATCTAAACGGTCTTTTAGGGCGATATTTGAGGCTGTTTTTTGGGCAATTATCTGTTTCAGGTATGTGCTGTTAGTGTGACATTTCGTTTTAGCGTTTTGTAGATGGGTGGACTCGAGTGCCACTGAATGCTGTATTTGGCTTGCGAGGCCGTTTTTGGTGCGTAGAAGATCCACGATGCAGACCGTCAGGTTGTTGAGCTTCATTATCTGGTCAAAAGAGCACGAGTTCTGCTCTGGTCCCGAGAGAAGGCTATTGCGCAACTTATGCTGGCTTCGCAAAAACCTCACGAGGTCCAGGGACACGCTCTCGTTGTGCCAGATGTAATAGCAGCCGTCCGCAAGCTGGATGATCAGCATGTTGGGATCGTCTCTGAAGTTGAGCTTGATCTGGTCGAGGTTGTCTCCAACGTTTATTAGAAAAGACAGCTTGAGATGGTACTGGGTGAGCAGCTGCCAGTGACCAGCGATCTTCACAAATAGCGAGATAGTCAGTGACTTGCCATTGAGTCCCGTGAAGCTGAGGTCCTCAGCGATTTCGGTTGCGCTGCTGAAGACGGGGCTCACGTAGAACGGGTCGGTGGTGTTGAGAAACGGGCTCAGCGTGTAGAAACAGTCAAAGAAATTGCCAGAGTTGAGCTGCTGTAGCTGCAGCTGTCTTTCGACCTGCCTGGAGACGGATCTGAGCCCTGCAGCGGCCCCCGGCCGCCCGTTTGGAGGGTCTGCTTCAGGGTGCTTGTCTCGGTTTCCAGCCTCTTTTGAGGTTGTGGCATTGTTCTGCTCTCTCTTGGGGGATCTCAGGTCGACTGTGGACTTGGCCGCAAGTCTGGCCAGTCGCGGTTGCTGCAGCTGCGGCTGCTGGGACGCTGCAATACCCTGCTGCGACTGCTGGAGCCTGATGTTTCGTATGGCCAGGGACTTGATATGACGTATTTTGCGCTGCTGTGTGTCTATCGGGGTCGGGTCAGGGTCGATTTCCTGCACCGTTGGCGGATGACGATCAAGATCGGGGACTGACGTCATAGGCTGGCTGCCGGCAGCGCCTTTATAGGTGCGGAAATGTGCGACTTTGTGTGTTTGGTTTAATCAGCTATTTGTACGATAAGTTACACATCCGAATTATTTCTACCCACTATTACTATTTTGTGTGAGGTCCCGGTGGGGAGAGCGTTTTCGCTAGCGACATTGCCTGCTGCAGAAATAATCACAATACACTGCCGCGAAAATCGGCTACTGAGAAAAATAAACCCATCAAGAATCTGCGGGATAGCTCGAGCTTAGCAGGAGCATTCAGGGTCTTCTCTCCCCAGCGACCGCCGCCGGAAACCGCTTCCCATGGCCGTCATCGTCGCGCTGACACACTTCTGCGAGATCCACGGGCCCTCCATCGTCATGTGCACCCAGACGGCAGCAGGCCCCGCGTCCTACTCGCCAGCGACTCCGTCCTCGCAGCTCTGCAGGTCCTGTTCTCTCGTAGTGCCCGCGAGATCTCCCGGAGACGAGCCTCCGTCCACCATCCGATCCTCCGATAGCCACTGCACCTACCTGACGTCGCAGTATCCAGCCTCGCAGGGGCGCTACTCGTCCCTGAGACAGGTGATGATGAAGATATTCACCATCGAGACGAGCTACGACGCAACAAAGCCTCTGTGTTTCGGCGACGCCAAAAACGGCTACACCATCGCGCTGGGATTCAAGCTCAGCGATGCCAGCGCAAGGGGCTCTGAGAGAAAATACTCCCTGGTGGTTGTCAGCGAGTCTGAAGCAGAGCTCATGGCTCATTACTCGCTGATCCAAAGAAGTCTGGCTGCGATGGTAGAGTACATCGTGGCCCGAGTCCAGTCGCTCCTCAGCAGCCGCCCCAAAAACGACAACAACAACGACATCTTTCTGCGCCGCGGATCCCGAGTGCCCAAAAACAACAATCTCACTGAAATCCTCCAGGACGACCAGTTCTTTCTCAAGCTGCATCTCTGGGCTGCATCTCTGCTCCAGCAACTCAGCTCTAGCCGCTAGCGTTCACACAACCTCCTCGTCAGGATAGCTTCTCAGGTCCAGCGTCAGCGTCTTGGATGAGTTCAGTTCCTGCTCTCTGTAAATGCCGACTAGGGCATCACTTCTCTCAAACAGACTGTTCTTCAGACTGATTACAATGAACTGGAATTCCGGTCCTGAATTCTTTGCAATGTAACTTGCAATCCTATTCACATTAGCATTGTCCAGAGCAGCATCTACCTCATCCAGAACAAAAAATGGAGATGGGTGGTGCGAGTGGATACAGAAGAGCAACGCTAGAGCTGCAATTGTCTTCTCTCCCCCGGACAGAAGCTCCATATCCCGGAATCTCTTCATAGGTGGCATCGCATGGTACTTGACTCCATGCAAGTATGGTTCATCCTCATCTTCCAGCGTCAGGTAAGCACTACCTCCCAATGGGGAAACATTCGACTTTGTCAGTTCTTTATAAACTCCATCGATCTTGCCAGAAATATGGCTGAACGTTTCGTTGAATAGCTCGTACCTCTTCGTCTTAATGTTCTGGAACCGATTTTGAATATTCTTTTCAGTATCTTTTGCCTCATTGAACTCAGCACCGAGCTCCGCCAATCTCTGCTGCACTTCATCCAGTCTTTCTCTTGCCTTCATATTTGGGTTCATTCTTGAAAGTTCGTCATTGATTGAATCAATCTCCGTCTGCAGTTTCTCTTCAACCACCTCGGGTAAGTCATTCTTGTGCTCGGCTGCTAAGGATTCAAAGTCCAACTCTAACTCATCGACATTGCTGGTTTCATCTTCAGTAGGATTGTCTAGCGGGACGTCATCAAGAGAACCTAACCGGAAAGGAAGCAAGATGTTTTCAAGTTTACAGTTTCGCAAAATGTTCAACTTGTCCATCTTACATTTTTCCAAAGACTCTTCCAGCCTTATCTTCGTGTTTGTATATTCAGATGCTTGTGTCTGCAGTTCTAGTAAATCCTCCTCGATTTCGCCAGACTCAAGCAGCTGGGACTTTACTTTGCTCTCCAGGTGGCTTTGTTCCTCTTTTAACACCTCTAATTCACTTTCTAGAGTATCAACCTCCAACTCCAAACTCTTCTTCTTTTTGCCAAGATTACTGAGCAGCTTTTCGAACTTGAGTCTATCATTGTTCAACTTCTCCAGTCTCTTGCTTTGATCCTCCAAAGTCTCTTTTTCGAACTTGAGCTTGTTCTCCAAATGATGGACCTGCTTCATGAATCTCGCAGCCTCCTTGGAATGCTCACTGGATTTCGCTCCCTGTGTTTCTTCATATTCATTGATGTTCTTGAAGCCATTAGCAGAGCAGAAATCAGCGTAAACAGAATCCTGAATGACCTCAAGCTCAGTAGCGGTTTCACCAATCTTAGTGTCAAGCTCGTCAATATCGCTCTTAGCCGAAGATATCTCGTTGTCAATCTCAGTCAGTATTCTTGTCTCGTTTTTCAACTCGGCCCTCACATCGCTGAGAGTCCTCTTCCATTTTGCCTCACCATCTTGGAGCGAAGGTATTTGAGTCTTGAGGCTTTCTATTTCGTCAAGGAGTCTCTTTTCGACATAGTCACTGGAACGACGGTTATTCAATGCCTCTAGATCAGATTTCAGCTCCTCTTTCTTATTGTTCAACAGCTGCACTTCCGTTTTATCCCATTTACGGTTGTTGTTTGAAGTCAATCCACCAGTCATCAACCCCGACTTGTAAATCAGTGAGCCTTCGAGGGTCACGACTTTGACGTTGATTTTCCTCTCCCACTTTACATACTTTGCGACGTCCATATTATCACAAATTAAAGAATTTCCAAAGGCGTAGTGAACTGCTCTTTCGACTTCGGGATCAAAATCAACCACATCGACGGCTGGCCTGATCTGATCATTAATTTGCCTGAGATAGGCTTGTGGCTGTTTTGCATCAACAGAGTCTAATGGAATAAATGACGCAACACCGCATCTCTGTTCCTTCAGATACTCAATGCATCTTGTCGCAGTTGTCAGATTATCCACCACAATAGCATCAAAGTTTTTTCCCAAGACTGTGGATACAGCTAATTCGTACTTCTTTTGGGTTGGTCTGCAAAGGTCATGGACTAATCCTTTTACTCCAGGGTACAATCTTTTCAGCGATGAACAGTTTTCCCGTAACCTTTTTTCTCGAGCAGTTTCTCTCTGATTGGCATTCAGTTCATTGAGTTGTGTCAGCAATTCTTTCAAATCGGAATTCAAAGAGAATTCCTCCTTTGCGAGCTCTTCCCTAGCAACATAAAACTGTTTCAATTCCGTCTCTTTGGCTTTAGCTGAGCTATTGATTTCTTTCAATTTCATCGACAAATCTTGTAATTTTACAGTCGCCTCAAATTCATTAGTTTTCAAATCAGAGATTCTTCCTTCAATAATCCGTTTCCGATTGTTTAGACTCTCTAGCTGACTTTCTTCAGCCTGCTTTTCCTCTTCTAAATCCAGCAGCTTCGACTCAATGTTACCTCCCTTAGTTAAAAATGTTTCCCTTAGATTTCTGTAAACTTCAAGCAATTCAGGACTCAGCCCTTCAACTGCACTGCGCTCTGCGTCACGTAAGTAGCTTTTATAAGCTGACAGAATGGTAGCTAACTGCGATTCTATCCTTTCGGTTTCTTTGGTCTGCCTCTTGTGATCGGCATTCAAGGTATCAGCTCTCGTTTTATAATCAGCTATTTTTCTCGCAAGCTGACGAATCTCTGTCTTGATAGGGATTAAAGCCAGATTCTGTTCTTTTGATATCTTTTCCTTTTTGGAAATGGATCTGTGCAGCTTCTGCAAATCAGCATCATCCTTTGACTGCGTTTTCACAAAGTTTTTCATGAGAGCCTCCTTATCTTTGATTTGTTTTTGAACAGATTTCATTTCAATCTCATTCTGCTTTAGTTCGTTGATGGTAGACTTCAATGCCAAATCATTGTGGTATAGCCCGCTAAGGTATTTGGTACCAATTAGATCGGATAGCTGCTTTGATTTTGAATCAAATCTCTCTACCTCAGAAAACTGGTCTTTATATTGATTGAGCTCCTCCCTGAGAGTTCTTCGCTTTGAGTTCATCAGAGCGGTGACATCGTGAGCTTTGTCCTTTTCTTCTGCTAGCTCGTCATACTCCTTTTTGAAGTCGATTGACCCGCTTATAGTCTCAATAAGCCTTGTCAAGTCTTCAGGAGACTGAGAGGCTATCTTTTCGACATCTCCTTGAAAAACCAGAAAGTTTCGAGCCTTGATCAAAATGTTCTCTGCTTTCAAAATCTCAGAATATTGAGCGGTGTTGACGACCTTGTTGTTGATGCGGTATTCACTAGAGCCAGACTCAGTGATGGTTCTTTTCAGTTTCAGGATTTCACCACTAGACTTCTCATAGATCGCCATCACATAGGCAGTTTTGGGATCGGAGTTTTCCTTATCGCCACCTTCAGCCCGAGGATTAGTGTCAACCCCAAGTCGGCCCCTGTATACCAAGTCCTTGAGGTTTGCGGATCTCAAATGGCTTGATCTAATTCCAAGTACAAACGAGATAGCATCCATCATGTTGGATTTACCGGAACCGTTGGGACCTATAATCGATGTGAAGAAGGAACTTCCAAACCCGATACTGGAAGTCCCTCTATAAGACTTGAAGTTGTGAAGCTCCAATCCTACTAAGCGGCCCATTTTGCGTCAGATGTGGAGTTTTTATTCGACACCTCCGTAGTTCGATGCCGCTCTTCGTTATGTGCTTGAAGGAAAAGTATCAAATGTAGGCAACTACGACGCGTTTTAGGTTTAATTCGTGATCCCACTACGCGTAGAAGGAAAATAAAAAAATAGCTAGGATAAAACAATAAATAACCTATGTCGACGCGACGTTAGTCGCTACATCATTGTACTTTGTAACATCAGCTGAAGAACAGTATATTGAAGAGCAAAACAGAATTCATGTGAAAGAGTCATATTCGTATATTTCGTCTGTTATGCCGTTTGTCTCTTCTTTTAAATAGGCTTTCGCGGCGTTTCCCCACATTATCCTGTTCTTATAAATACCCAAATCCTCATCTAAACCATCGATAGCTCCTACAAGCTCTAGACCTCTTCCTTCAGCTCTGATTCTCGTCAAAGGTGTAGCGTACGTCTTGATAGTCATGAAATCGACCTTGGTCTTTGGAAGTCTTGTAAATGTCTGTTTTTCCACTCTCATGAAAACTTTGTTGAAATCAACAGTTTCTGCGTCGATAGGAACGACATTTTTCATCTCCTCAGGAGAAGAATGGGATCCAAATGGAGAACAAAGTCTTGTGTGAGCTTGAATACTCCAATTGTTTCTCACAATGAACTCAAAGGGCTTCAATCTGGTGAAAAACTTGTTCATCGAGACCTGCAAGTTCTGAACGTAACCAGGAACTGGTGCATGAATTAACGTTAGAGGCTTATTGAGCTTCTGTGCCGGGTTGAAACCAGCAGGGAAACACGCAACAGCACCTCTCAGGACATACTCGTGCTCATAATCCTTGTGCTCAGAGTTCTTTATCAACATTAAAAAGTCTTCCTCGATAGTTCTTCCTAAAATCTTGAGCATTTCCGGTCCGTCGAGTGCAGAGTTATCCACTGGAAATGATTCATTTCTAATCTTGTTGTGGAAAAGGGTGCCATTTTCAATCTTGTAAAAGTACATTGGATATCTTTCCAGCAGAAATTGGAACGCCGAATCGTAAAACTCTCTAATAGCCGGCAATGCACTTTCATGATAACCTATCGAAGTGTCTGGTTTTTCCTCGATAATTCTCTGTCGGAGATTAGTCCTTTTGAGATAATTCTCCTCAATGGAGATCCAGTCATTTGGGTCTGCTTTTCTTATTGCAAGAGTCATTTTGTAAGGGCCATTCTTGAACGGTCTGAAAGGAAACTCCTCACATCTAGTGTAATCGAAGTCTGGTCCCTTTGGCTCTATAATTGGTTTTTTAGACGTCGTTCTATCTGTCGGGCTCGACTTGTTGGACTTAGACTTACCGGAGCAAGAAAGGCGCACTATGGATTGAAAACCAGATAGAACAGCTTTCTGGTTGTATCTACATAGGGCCAAAACAAGACATGAAAGACCAATGGACAGAACAGGATTGAAATAGTAGTAGCTGGAGAGTAAACAGATGAATGATGATATAGACTCCATGACGAGGGTAGGGTTCTTGATTATGATCAGTGGGACATTTAACAAGAGGTCAAAGAGCTGGGGGCGTCAGTTTTGACCGTAAGGGAGAGAATCCATTCAACATTAGGAGCAAAAGCTTGGCAAAAATGCAGCATATCGGTGAGGTGTCGTGCTGATTTAAATAATATTCCAAAAAAGCATTTTGGACCTGGTTTTCCGCCCTTATCAATATTTCAGATTGCTTGGAGTAGCCTAATTGGGAGAATCGCGGAAATGATAGATTGGGATCAATGGATAATAGACTTTTATTATAATCTCCAAAAATGAGTTGAGAGCCTGCTATGCATTAATCAATTGCAAATGATGGCAAGGTGAAGGGATCCAACAGTGCATAGGAAGCTGTAATGCGCGCGTATCCTCAGGGTGAGTAACTCTAGTTATATTGCTACACGATAACACTAATGTAAAACGAAAATGAAAAGACCCGAAGGGTTACAAGTACAGGCTCAGTCTTCAAGCACCCAGAGGTAGAGGAGCACTGAGTATGGATTGTCCGATTAGTTGATTCAGTGTTTTGGCAAGCCTCAAAGCATCCGGTCAATTGTGGTGCTGCTGAATCTTTCCAGTTCATCTAAATGATCCCACCAGTTGAATAAGTACGATTCACAGATCAGCTTGAACCATGGAGTGAAAATCAGAGATGAATCATTAAACATTTCTTTAAGCTCAGAGGCTGAGACATACCTGGTATCCTTTACTTCATTATCGTTCGCGTTGAGTTCCGGGTCTGATTTTATTATAAGAATGTAGTCAATTTCGTGTTCACCCCATGGACCACTGCTCGGAGCCATATAGTGAATTCTAGTCAGGAACTTGAATTTGTCTAGTGGAAGATATTTGGATTCAATTCCTAGTTCATGGTTCAATTTCCGCTGAGCGGCTGATTTTGCACCTGCAACAGAAGCAGCGAGATCATTGCCTAGTTCAGAACTAACACAAAGAGGATGGGAACAGCAAGTATTCGTCCACATGGATGGGAATGTGATTTTTTCGTCAGCCCTTTGCTGTAAAAGTAGCTTGCCTTCAGAATTGAAAAGGAAAACAGAAAACGCTCTATGTAGAAGTCCTTGATTGATATTTTCCATTAAATGGCACAACTTTTTTGTACCAGCGCCGACTGGATTGTCATTATAATCCAAAACAATGCAATTCTCGTCCATCAGCTTAATCTGTTCTTCATCATGACCTGTTAGAATTGTTTTCAAGGTGGGATTAGCAGAGCTATACGAAGACGAGGACTCTCCAGTTGTCTCATTCAGTGCTACCACGTCAGGAAATTTAAACAGAATATCACTTTCTGATAGACCTTTTACCAAAGTATGATAGGGAGACTCGCCAGTCATTGAGGTACTTGATCAATAATAATCAGAACACTAGAACTAATTCGGAGGGGGGGGGGGGGGAGATCAGTGATTTAGCTAGGTTGCGCGATATCAACTTTGCAGATGACAAAACGAGAGTACCAAGTGGAAAGTCGAATGTTGGATTTTCTATTCCAGAAAGAAGCCGAAATCAATCGCCGGAGTTCACCTTTCAACGTATGAGCACGGTTAGGTCGTAAACCGCGTAGAAATGGTGATGTTGATGTTCACATAACAAAAAAAAAACTTTTCTTTCGCAATATATTACCAAGGGGCTTAGGTAAGCCACAGAAAAATAAGCGAGCTATACGATGGAGCGAGGTCGTCCGGGGTGAAGTGCTGCCACATACTGCATGGCAGATGTCACGAGAAGCCAGACACAGCTACGCAGTCCTTGTGATTAGTTAGCTGCGACAGTAAATAAGAGCCGGAAGTTTTTCGTGTTGAAAGCCTATCCAAATTTAGCCTACTAGTTCTGCTAAATTTTCCATTGGCTTATTTTAGGGACGTGAGAGGGACTGCGACCTACATGAGTATATCATTGGGTAGCATTTTGCTACTAGCTTCCCCCACATTAGAACACTCAAATCTCACTACAAACTGGACCAACATCTGGTTTCGCGGCAGTAATACCCCGTCTTTTTAGATCACATAGTAAATATATCCTCGAAAAGAGGGGGGAGGGATAAAGTAGTTTCTACAAATCAGACGCCAGAATACGGAATGATTAGCACCGTTTATATCTTCTCATGATGGCTGTGGAATCATTGAACGTCATTACACTCCCCAGCAGGCGAGTCATTAGCTGATCCTGTATGGACCTTGAGCTCACGGAAGACAAATAAAGACCTTGTTCAAAACAATCAATCATTAGCCATCTACATTACCTCTATGACCTATTGTCCACATCTTGACGAGCCCCCTGGACATCTTCTGATTACTAGCATGGTACTTGATGTTTTGTCTGAATGGCTCGGCGTAGAGAGTTATATGAAATGTTGAACAGCAAGCAGCGCGTTTGATCGTTTCCCTGTTACTACTATCCTGTACAGGAAGAAAACGACATCTGTACACCGCCATGTCTTTATGGTGCCTGGAAGCTTATCTCCAGAAAAAAAGAATTGCCGCTAAAAAAGAAGATCCCTAGTTACCCTGACAAACTTTTTAGCATATCAAAGAACCCAATCTCAAATTTGTCGTACATGATAGGCTGCACTTTGTTACCCTACTGAGCCGGGTAATAGGTTGAGATAGGCTCAAAATTTTTTCTTTTTTTCTGAATAAAAATTTTTTTTTCCTTCTCTGCAGAGTGAAAAAAAATTTTCAATCTGCTGCTGATTTCCTTCAAAGTCCACGGGGGGAATTTGAGGGTCCGTGGAAAAGCTATCGGGGAGTCCCACAAAAGTGCAGGCAGGGCACGAGTTTCAACCTGGGGATAAATTTTTTCTTTCCTGTTTTCTTTCTTTACACTCTCTTTACCTCTTTCTTCTTCTTGTTAGACATACGTGTGTTGACTGTTTGAGGCGTATCAGCAGCTTAGAGACTCTGTTTCACTTTAACTAACAACACATCATCAGATAAGTCATGTCTGCCGCTGAGTCGAAGCAATCAGCTGAAGTGCTGACCCAGCTGTTCCACAAGCTGTCCGTTGCCACTCCAGAGGAGAGACACGACGCTGCTTCTAACGTTGCTTCATTTTTGAATGGAGAAATCATTGAACACGATGTTCCTTATGAATTCTTCAAGTCTCTGGTCGCCGCTATCAAGGACAAGAAACAGTCTGTTAACGCTTTGCACGCTGTCGCTCACATTGCCAGCGAATCTGACTTGTCTCCTTCCGTTGAACCATACATTGTTGAGCTTATCGACGTGATCTCTCCTAAGTCTGGTGACAAGCAGACAGAGATTAGAGATGCCGCAAATCAGGCTTTGCTATCTATTGCCAAGGCTGTCACGCCAGCTGCCATCAAGGATATTTTGGCCAGAGTAATTGCTGCTCTATCCTCGACCTCCAAGTGGCAAGAGAAAATTGCCTTGTTGAATGTCGTTGCCGTTCTCGTTGAGACCTCCAAGGCTCAGCTCGCTCTTAGAATGCCTGAGTTGATCCCTGTTTTGTCCGAATCCATGTGGGATACCAAGCCAGAGGTTAAGAAGGCTGCTACTGAGACCATGACCAAGTGCACTGCTACCATCCAAAACAAGGATATCGATCCTTTCATTCCAAAACTTATCAGCTCTATTTCTAACCCAAATGAAGTTCCGGAAACCGTTCATGCCTTGGGTGCTACTACCTTTGTTTCCGAGGTTACAACTGCTGCCCTCTCCATCATGAGTCCTCTACTTTCGAGAGGTTTGGCTGAGAGAGATACTTCTATCAAGAGAAAGGCTGCTGTCATCATTGACAACATGTGTAAGCTTGTGGATGATCCCCAGGTTGTTGCTCCGTTCATGGAGAAGCTTTTCCCTGCTTTGAAATCTAACTTGGCTACCATCGCTGACCCAGAAGCTAGATCCGTCACTGAGAGAGCTTTGAACACCCTGAGAAGAGTCGCTTTTGTCCCAGCTGATGACTCAATCCCAGAGGTGTCGACTGCTGGAGATGTTTCTGTTAACTTGGCCATTCTGAAAGACCTTGTTAAGTCAAAGCCAGCTAGATTTGATGTTGTCCAGACTTACGTTGCTGCTATTGCAGGTGATTTGATCGATGAGAGAAAAATTGATCCACAAGCTTGGTCCTCCTCTCTCTCTCCATTTTTGACCATTTTCCTTCACGAAAAGGAATCTAAGGAAATCATCGAAGAGTTCAGAAAGAGATCTGTTGACAACATTCCACAGCCTCCAGTCTTTGCTGATGAGGATGATGAAGGCGAAGACTTGTGTAATTGTGAGTTCTCTCTTGCCTACGGTGCCAAGATCTTATTGAACAAGACTCAGTTGAGATTGAAGAGAAGCAGAAGATACGGTCTGTGTGGTCCAAATGGTGCTGGTAAATCCACCTTGATGAGAGCAATCGCTAATGGCCAGGTCGAAGGTTTCCCAACCCAGGATGAGTGTAGAACTGTTTATGTCGAGCATGATATTGATGGTTCCCACGCCGAGACCCCGGTCGTTGAGTTCGTTTACGGGGATGGTGAGGTTGGTGACAGAGATCTAATCAAATCCAAATTGAGTGAGTTCGGTTTCTCTGAGCAGATGATTGGCATGCCTATCTCTGCTCTTTCTGGAGGTTGGAAGATGAAGCTGGCTTTGGCAAGAGCTGTGTTGAAGAATGCTGATATCCTGCTTTTGGATGAGCCAACCAACCATTTGGATACTGTTAACGTTGCTTGGCTTGTCAACTACCTGAAGACATGTGGAATCACATCCATTATCGTTTCTCACGATTCCGGTTTCTTGGATAACGTTGTTGAGTACATCATCCACTACGAAGGTTTCAAATTGAGAAAATATAAGGGAAATCTCTCCGAATTTGTCAAGAAGGTTCCTGCTGCTAAGGCCTACGAGGAGCTCGGTGCCTCTGATTTGGAATTCAAATTCCCAGAGCCAGGTTTCTTGGAGGGTGTTAAGACCAAACAGAAGGCCATTGTCAAGGTTTCAAGCATGTCCTTCCAATATCCAGGTACCGATAAGCCACAGGTTTCTGATATTTCTTTCCAATGTTCTCTTTCTTCGAGAATTGCTGTGATTGGACCAAATGGTGCTGGTAAGTCTACGTTGATTAATGTCTTGACAGGTGAGCTTTTGCCAACCACTGGTGAAGTCTACGTCCACGAGAACTGCCGTATTGCTTACATCAAGCAGCACGCTTTCGCTCATATTGACTCTCACTTGGATAAGACTCCTTCTGAGTACATCCAGTGGAGATTCCAGACTGGTGAGGATAGAGAGACTATGGACAGAGCTTCTAGACAGATTAACGAAGATGATGAGCAGGCTATGAACAAGATATTCAAGATCGAGGGAAGTCAGAGAAGAATCAATGGTATTCACGCGAGACGGAAGTTCAAGAACACATACGAGTATGAATGTTCTTTCTTGTTGGGTGAGAACATCGGACTCAAGTCCGAGAGATGGGTCCCAATGATGTCTGTTGATAACGCATGGCTCCCAAGAGGTGAAATCATTGAGTCTCACGGAAAGTTAGTTGCCGAGGTTGATATGAAAGAGGCTTTGGCCTCTGGTCAATTCAGAGCACTTACAAGAAAAGAGATTGAAGCCCACTGTGCTCTGTTGGGATTGGATGCTGAGTTGGTTTCTCACTCCAGAATCAGAGGTCTATCTGGTGGACAGAAGGTGAAGCTTGTTTTGGCTGCTTGTACCTGGCAAAGACCCCACCTGATTGTTTTAGACGAGCCAACTAACTACTTAGATAGAGATTCGCTGGGAGCTTTGTCCAAAGCTCTGAAGTCGTTTGAGGGTGGTGTTATCATCATTACTCACTCTGCTGAATTCACTAAGGATCTAACAGAGGAAGTCTGGGCTGTTGTTGACGGTAAGATGACACCTTCTGGTCACAACTGGGTCCAAGGTCAAGGAGCTGGTCCAAGAATCGAGAAGAAGAATGATGATGAAGAAGACAAGTTTGATGCTATGGGTAACAAGATCAAGACTGTCAAGAAGAAGGCCAAGCTTTCATCTGCTGAGTTGAGAAAGAAGAAGAAGGATAGAATGAAGAAGAAGAAGGAATTGGGTGATGCCTATGTTTCATCTGATGATGATCTTTAGACTAGAGTTCAAATTGCCTTCTCCCTTTGTTTCATTAAGTTAGATCCGTCCTCTGCGTTGCTATCCTGGGCCTTTTCTACTGCTCTTAATTGCAATCATATGTTGTACCCTTTTTATTGATTATTCTAAATATTTTCTAAATTTTTATTTGGTTTGATTGTTAGAGACTTTAATTCACCATTAACGTGGAAAGAGGGAGAGGGATTTTAGACGCTTTTAATTTCTCTCTCCGCAAAAATACAATAGTTACTTACACAAATATTGGTCAACTATATCCAACGCTTATGTCACCTACTTGATCCTGTTAATCTCACCAAACTGAATCTCAATAATGCGACCTTCCTGGCTTCCTCTAATGCTGTTGATTCTACGTTCTGATCTTACATCCTCATACAACTACACCGCATCCGCTTTTGTCTTTCAAAACGATACCCTCCTTTATTCTTATAACTCTGCAAACAACAATCCACGCATCAACAATCAGAGCATCACACCGTATGGTGCAAGATTCAATTCTTCGAAGGTCAGCTGCCCAAAGACCCCTCTGATTCGATCTGGTAACGTAATAGCACCAACCATCACAGCTCCTAAAGGGTTCTTGTTTTTCGTACTAACAAAGCTGTTTCTAGCATATCAATCCTGACGAGTTGAGTTACGTTACTGCCAGAAAGGAAGTAATAAAATCTGAAATACTTGAGCTGTTCGATAGATTCGGTATAGAAGACCTCGATACTAATCTGATTCTGGGGGAGTTTACACCCACTATTGCGATCAGTCTCTCGGGTGGTTCTTTCAGATCGTTCCTCACAAGTGCTGGAGTACTAGAAGCATTCGATAAAAGGACCCCGGGCTCTAAGGAATATGGTCACTTCGGAGGCCTCCTACAATCAACAAGCTATATCGCTGCAGTTTCAGGGGGTTCTTGGTTGATATCCTCAATGATTCTACATGACTTCAAGTCGGTATGGGAGCTAAACAGAGATAACTATTGGAAACTGAACTCGTCCTTGGTCAAGGGGTTGCCAGAGCTTGATATTGACCATCGAGAAATGATGGCCATGAGCAGTTTTGAGCCCGCTAATGCCCCATTTCCGTTTAATGTCACTACCTCATCAACTTTCATAACATATTTCAAAGGGCTCTTCAAAAAACCAAAGGAAGCACTTACTAAGAGCAGTTCTGACGTATGGGTCCAAGTACTCAAATTCTATAGGGACTTACACTTGGAGGTTTTGAAAAGAAGACAGAATGGGTTCAAAATCTCGCTGACAGACTATTGGGGAAGGGCCATTGCCAGCATTATATTCCCAGACGGAGACGGCAGCAGGACATTCTCTGCTTCAAGAAATCTACGCTCCTTCCAAAATCACAGTCTACCGTTTCCAATTGTTTTATCAAATGTTAAGAATGGTCCTCTATTGCAGACCAATGGGTCAACAAGGACCTTCGAGTTCAATCCTTTCGAGTTCGGTTCATGGGAAGGCTACTTGAATTCATTTGTGAAGCTTGACTATCTGGGAACATTGTTGATTAATGGAAAAACCACCGAGGGTAATTGCATCAAAGGGTTTGACGAGATGAGCTTCATTGCAGGAGCATCATCAAGTTTGTTCAGTAGCATGTTCAGCCAGCTGGGAAAAATCATGTCGAAATCTAAGAAAGAGACATACAACTCGGTAAAGACCATTTTGAACGTGTTTGGGCTTACGTCGGATAAGGGAAATCAGATTAATGACCACGTTTCAGACTATGCTGTGATCTATCCAAACCCATTTCTCAATCTCAGCTCCTCAAAAGGGGCCGTGAGGAATGCAAGCGAACTCTATCTTGTAGATGGAGGGGAAGAAGAAAATATCCCGTTCCAGCCATTCCATCAAAAGACCAGAGATATCGATGTTGTTATTGCAGTGGATTCTAGCTCCGACTATCAAAATTATCCAAATGGCACCAATCTGTATCTGACCTCAAGAAGATACGCAAGGTCCTCCTTACGTTTCTCCTTTGGCGGCAAAATGTACTCGATATTTCCAACTGTGCCGAAGCCGCGGCTGATGGTGAAACACGGCCTGTACAAGAAACCTGTTTTCTTCGGATGTGACATCAACAAAGCTTACAAAAGCCTACCGAACTCATCTAGGTCTTCCAAGGAAACAGCACGAGACTGGATTCCCCCACTGATAGTATACCTTCCCAATTCCAGGTACACAAGACAGTCCAATACGTCGACATTCAAACTGAGCTACACCAAAGAAGAGGTGGATTCCATGCTGGTCAATGGATATAATGTGGGCACATACGGCAACAACTCCATCGAGTCAAACTACTTTCATTGTATCGGCTGTGCCATCATAAAGCGCAGGCTAGACAAAACAGGTTATTCGGTGCCTACGACATGTCGCAGATGCTACCAACAATTCTGCTACAACTAGAGCTTTTTCTGTGATCTGAATGAGAGAGGGATTTTATCCTCCCTTATAGGAAACCTCTTGTTGTAGCCGTCTACCTGGTCATGTTCAATTTCATGAAGATGGTGCAGTAGCTCGTGTTCGATATCTTCAGCGTGCTGGATAGTAACGTCGGGATCATTCTCAGCATGGTATTTATCCCAGTGATGTTTTTCGTATTCCGCTTCAAAGTCATACTCGTGTCCTGGGCCAAGTCCAAAGTCTGGAAACTCTCCACCTTTGTTGCTGAACTCCATCCATTCTTCAAACGAGATTTCCCGATCGTTGTTTCTGTCGATCATACTCATAATTCTATCAACGATCTGCGTTTTCAGCTCGTGTGAAACAAGCTCTGTCTCGTCGTGGGAGCCCATTCCGTCTCCTTTACCTACAACCTCTCCACGAAGCAGGCCGTACATCCTAAGAATGTCTTGACTGCTAAGAGAGTTCTTGCCTCGGGTATCATGAAGCTTGAACACAGACTCTGTATCTGCGCCATCAAGACCATGCTCGACCTTCATATGCCATTTTTGCCACGATCCTTCAAACTCGTCGGGGATCGGCTCCTTGTACTCCTGGTCCTGGTTGGTTCCAACCTGGTGGCCTGCTGCGTAATTGATTACTAAGCTGACGACGACAGCTACCAGTGCGAGTTGCATTTTGATGTGCTCTAATAAGCTCTCCTGTTTAGTGGCTTGTCTTTTCTGTATGTAAATATATATATATATACAAATATATATATATCTATTTTCGGTAATTCTATGTCGTGAAGTTGCAACTTGGTTTTATCGTATTTATTAACTGTTGGCTATTTATCGTAATTATTAACTGTAGGCTATAGCCTGAAGAGCCCGTCGCAATTCTTTGTCATCATAGCGTTCACGGGATCCCGCTACCGGCCGAACAGGAACACACTTTATGCCGAGACTCTGGATCTCCTGCAAGTTGATAGAAATGCTGGGAGTTTCCACGTCCAGATAGACCAAATGAGACACCAGCGAGGAAACTGGAGGTGCTACGGAAAACTGAAGCAGTCCCTTTGCTTTACTGAGGTGCATTGAGTATACCAGCGACTCGAAGATGGTCCTGATGTATCCTGAAGCGTCTAAGGACTCTGTTTCGCGGTCTGGAGATCCGTTAAGCAGGAGGACTTTCTTTTTTGTCCAAGAGTTGGCAAGAATGGCTTCTCCGACACCTTGCAGGATCAGAACAGGCACGATTGACGTCATCAGAGACCCAATGGAGTACACAACGAGGTCGGACTCTGCTAGACACTTGACGACTCTTGATTGAGCCAGAGGATAGATCTCCTCTCCATACGGGGAGATGTAGAAGATTCTCTTGATGGGTGCCGGCAACGGAATGGCTTTATCTTTATCGAAATGGAGCTGGGACCTCTTCAAGGCTGGGTGGATGTAGACGGGCTCTGCAGACTCCGTCTCGTCGTCCTCGTCGTCGTCCTCGTCGTAGTCGGCCGCGGGAGGATGCGCGTATGCGTTGCTAGAGAAGCCGGGAGACCCTGGACGTGTGAGTTTCGCAGCCGATGTCTCTCCGTAGAGAACCGACTGGCTGTCTATCTGATCGGGGATGGCATGACCAAGAACCGGTGAGACCTGGCCCGATGCCATGATTGGTGGCGGGTGGGCCACTGAGTCGGTCCGGACCTGGACTTTGGTCACAGCCGGTTTGCGTGGAGTTCTAGCGACGGAAGGGTGAGAGATCTGCGACTGTCCGGTGATGATAAGGCCGTTCTCGAGCAGGGCACTGATGTGGTAGGCGAAGTTGGTGTTGAGACAGGGTATGACCTGGATGTGGGCCGGGACCCGCGTCAGCCTGAGAAGGAGCTCAATGGCCGAGTCCAGAGACCCGCAGAAGAGTCTGGCTCCCGTTAGAAACAGGTTCCCGACGCTGGCCAGCTCCAGCCGGAAGTTCTTTGCGGAGTTGCGGGACCGTTTCAGGATCTCCATGTGGACGTGGATCAGAAAGCTTCGGAGAATCTCCTTGCAAGGCGGGTCCACGCTGTTCCACAGCTCGTGCGACCCTTCCACTATGCTGCCCCACTCTATCTTTGCTTCGTGCGAGACCGCGGGCAGACGGTGCGAGATCAGAGCCTGCAGCCCCGGGGCTGTTCGCGGGATCAGACGCACTATACGGGAGCGCAGGTCCCCCACGGAGCACCCGCCTAGAACCCTGATGATCTCGCTGGTGGACCCGCCGTTGTCTGAGATCGGGAGAATGTGAGACACAAAGTCCCCGGTGGCTTCGTCTGAACCGCGCCTCTCGCCCTCCTCCCCGCGGAGATGGAAGGCCTCCAGGATAGAGTTGGCGGCCGTCCCTCCGGAGATCACTGCCAGCTTGACCATTTCGAGAAGGCGTGCGTGCGGACAAAGACGATCCCACAACTAGGAGACAGAGATGGGGGCCGTACTGGTCAGCTTTGTAGATGTTCTACTTTTTCGTTTACGTGTACTGTAGAAATATAGGCTGGAAAAATAAACCGAGAACACGCTCATAGCTGTACTCATCTTACGGCTACCAGCTTGTTGTACCACCACACAACACACGTTCGCGCTGCCATGTCTCCTCCTGCCATGTCTCCCCCTGCCATAGTGTTCACGGACTGGGACGGAACCGTCACCTTGCAGGACTCCAACGACTATCTCACAGACAACCTGGGGTTTGGCTACGACAAGAGAAAGAGCCTCAACGACCAGATGCTGGACGAAACGCTCTCTTTCAGAGACGGGTTCGACCAGATGCTGAGGTCCGTCGCTGCCAACGGCCACTCCTTCCAGGCGTGCATCGACTACCTGCTGAAGCACATTGTCCTGGACCCGGGCTTCAAGGAGTTCTACAGCTGGTGTTTTGCCCACCAAATCCCGCTGTACGTGATCAGCTCCGGGATGCACCCGATCATCGAGGCGCTGCTCAAGAGCCTGGTCGGAGAGGAGGTGATGGACCACATCGTCATCGTGTCCAACGACGTCGAGACCAACGGCGACGACTGGCACATAAAGTACAAAGACAGCTCCTCCTTCGGCCACGACAAGGCGGTCTCCATCCAGGAGTGTCTTGAGAAGTACGACACGTCCTCTGCCAGCAAGCCTGTCCTGTTCTACTGCGGAGACGGCGTCTCAGACCTTTCTGCAGCCAAGTCGTGCGACCTTTTGTTCGCAAGAAGAGGAAAGGACCTCGTCACATTCTGCGTGAGAGAAGGCATCAAGTACAAGCAGTTCGACACCTTCAACGAGATCCTCCAGGACGTGTCCGCAGTGGTGGAAGGCACAAAGAAGCTGCAAGATTGCTTCGAAGAGTAGACTTTTATACATTTTCTATACACCCAAAAATGCAACTCCTTCTTCTGCTCCTGCTAAAGTACCAGCACCCACAGCAGGAAGAAAAGGATCAGGATCCCAAATATCTTCACCATCAGCCACCGGTTGCTCGTCACACTGTTGTAGTACTTCAGAAGCTCTCTCTGTGCTCCGCCGATGTTCAAGCTTATATCCTCCACGTTACCGTCAATACGCTGGATCACATCTCCTTGCTCCTGAACCATCGAGGCCAGCTGCTGGAAGAGGCCCCCAACCTCGTTTATCGTCGACTCGATCGCCTCCACTGCACGGTTTCTCTCTTGCAGGTACTGGCTGCTCTGCTCTTCCAGGAGCATCAGTTGCTGCGATTGATCAGGTATCGAGAGATACTCGCCCTGGCCAGGAACAGAAACGTCGGGATCCTGGTCGCCGTTACTGCCGCTCAACGACGCGAGAAATGGGTTCTCAGAGTGCTGCGGACCTGTGTTTCGCAGCGCGTACGGCGTCACTCCGTCGCTTCCGTTGGTCTTGGTTTCAAGTGACCCGTTCACAGTAGCCAGAAGCTGCTCTTGTCGCGACTTCTGAGCCAGTTCGCTACGCTGCCGCGTCTGCAGCACCTCCTTGAACGTCTCGCTGATGTTCTTCGCCTTAGTGTTGAGCAGTCGCACCACATTCTTGCTGTACGTGTCGATCTGCGAGTCCACCCTCTGCGAATTAGTCTGCTGCTGCAGCTCCTTGAGAGACTTCTCTATCTTGAAAATGTCTTGCTTGATGACGTACGTCAGTTCAACCATATCGGTTGGCTTATCGTTGAAGATTTGTTTCTGTTTCGCCAGCTGAGCTAGCTTGCTCAGGAACCCCGTCAGCCTCACAATGTCTTTTGCTATCAGCCCCGCCCGCTGGCTGAACTCGCTTTTCGAGACACCATTACTCTGCACAGATCGCTCGACAGGTTTGTACTTGTTTTGTGACTGTCTGTTGAACGTTGAAACGCACTGGAAAAACTCCGTCGTCCGGTCCTGGACGTTTGGTGGCGAGTAAATCTCCATTCGTTTGGCGCTCGTGTAGCTGGTACAGCCTTGAGAAGGGTACTCTAGCAAACTGAGCTCTTTGGTAGCTGGAAGAGCATATAAACAAAAAGGACAGCTTTTCTACCAAGTACGATTAAAATCTTTTTTTTTTTGGTTTGATATATATATATATATTCCAGGGCTCGTAACCACCCTTTGTTATCTTGGAGTTCAAAGAAAGGCTGTACTAGATATACTCATTCGAAGCAAGAAGTACTCTTACACCATCTCAACTTTCCCACTTGCTATAAGTACCCCTCGCTATGCATCATTCCAGTAACAAGACTCAGGAAAAAAAAATTAAGCTGTGCTATCAGCTTTACTTTATTCTCGAATCCGATCCGAGATATTAGGGATACCAAAATACCCCTTTATGGAATTTTCAGAGATAGTCATCATCATCACAGAAAATATATATACTCACCCATTAGCATAGAAATATAACTAGACAAACAGCCTAGTGGATATCCACCTGGTTCCCACAGTTGTCACAGTAGAAAAGAATGTAGTTCTGGTTCATGTCACTGATGCTCTTCGCTGTGAATTTCGAGCATCCGCAGCTAGAACACTTGACTTTAGACTTGAGAGAGTCTTGACTTCTTACTGATAATAAATCATGCACATTCTCATTGTCACCTTCCTCAAACACTGTTGAAGCCTCCAGGTCTTGTTCCTCTTCTGAAAGTCGGGTCGGACTCATAGAAGTGCTCGATGAAAGCCGACTGCTATCATCCAATGGTTTTATCGTGGTATACGATTGAGAAGAGTCGTCGCTCGAAGAAAACCGAAACCCGTTCATCATTCGCAGAAACGAGCTTTTCCGAGCGGAGTTCTGACTCTCGCTGTGCACAGGAGGATTCGGCACAGAAGAAGAAGGAGCGGGCGGAGCGTTAGATTGACCCAGGGCTTTTTGCGGTACTGAAGAACCAGAATCGATTAAAAGTCGTAGCTGCTCGTCAATAGAGTTCACATTTCGATCCGTGAGAGAGGGAACAGACCCATGCTCACCACCACGTGCACCGCCTGGACTCTTATCAGTAGCCTTGACCCTGGCTGTTGGTGGAAAAATGATCTCGTCCCCCACTAATGGCCCTTTTTCCGTTGTATCCCTTCCGCGGTCCTCTTCCTTATCACTCGCGAGAACGCTGGTACGCGTGGAGGAGTTTCGCACAAGAATACTGGAAGACCTGCTCCTACTTCTTCCAACTTTAGAGAGCGACTTCCTCTCCATTCTATGACATGACCTTCTATTGGATCGAATGTTCTTTCGGATAGAATGAACAAAATCACGACGGAAGACGCGAATCGATCCATCGTTGTCGGTAGTGACCATTACAGCTGTGGATAAGTCTTCAATTTCATTATAAGCGGTCTTCGAAGCACCCAAAACAGGCTCGTCTCCATACTTGTTTCTCAGGTCAAATATTGGATCATTACTCAACTCCAACAGCTTAAGAGTAGCGCGTGGTGCAAAAATGGCAACGTTACACCGAGAGTGGTGAACGTGGAATGCTCCGTAGTCACTGTTTTTATGCTGACAGTTCTCATCCTTGAACAATGACGTTAGATCCCATGAAAATTTATGGTGAGTTTTTACATCATAGTTGCTCTTCATCGTTTCAGGATTAAGAGGCCATATGTATGCCCATCCATCCTCAGACCCTGCTATTACATAAGTGTGATCATCGTTGGCTGTAGCTCTGATGGTAGAGTACTCGTTATCATATCCTTTGAATCGGACATTCAGCGTTCTGTCGTTATAACTAAAAAGCCGCACTCTTGAGTCGTTTGTTGACACAAGAACTTTGATGTCTCCTTGACATGCGAATGACTGAATACCCGTCACACGCGGGAAATTGTTCTTGCGCTTGATTTCGAACTTAGCAATAACCTCTAGATCTTTAGAATTTATCACAAATAAAGTTCCACCGACACCTCCAACAAAGAGCTCATCAATAGAAGGTGAGAAGTCCATGCAAGTTATTCTGCAATGGACATTCGCTGTTGAGAGTACTTCGTTTTCTAATATAGACCAGAGTTTTACTGAGCCGTCCCAGTGACAACTGAAAAAAAACCTGTCGTCGAGCTTATGGAACATCACAGCAGTCGGAAAGGCTTCTGATTTGAAAACCGCCAAAGGGTCCTCTCGCTCCACATGGAATAGCTTTATTGTGCTATCTTGGAAACTAGCGATCAAAAACCCATTTTTGGACCAGTCAATGCTCAGCACTGTAAAGTGATTGTTGAACTCTCGAACAGGATGAGGCTTGAAAACTGGCGCAAACGGAGAAGCAGACTTTTCAGCCTTCTTCGTTTTTTTCGGTTGCTGTTCCTCAGACAGTTCAGATTCGTTCAGTGTGGATGTTATATCGAAAGAGTCTAGATCAAGATCGGGATCATCCCGAGGTCCCGGTGTGCTTTTATTGGCGCTCAGCTGCACATCGAATACATTCCTATCAAAGGATGAAGAGATTGTCTCCCAGATCCTTATGACACCATCATCCGACCCACATGCTAGATACTTGCCATCTAGACTAAACTGAAGCAGAAAAGTTGCGCGCTCATGTGTTGAGTTTTTTCGACTCGAAGCCTTGGAAGTCTTTCTGGATTTAGGTTTATCATCAGGGTTCAGGTTTTCAAAGCTACGCGTTTCGTCATTCTCCAACAATGTCTGCTCCTTGTCCGTCGGATTGAGCTCTTGCGCTAGGAAGAAGTGGGAGAACTCTTTACTGTTGGTCTTTCGACTTTTCTTGAAGAACTCCCTGTATTTGAGCTCCTTGGAAAGCCTAGCCAGATCTTCGTCTTGAGATACAGTATGATCGAACAGAACTTTTCCATTGGACCCCTGCGTGGAGATTAGCTTTTTCATAGGGGTAGCAGCTAAACACGGCAGCTTACCAGCAGTTTGTAGCGATTTGGGAAAATCTGAAAGGGCCACTGACGATAGGGCGTCATTGAGTGTACTGCTCGATAGTTCAGTACCCTTATAAAAGGATTGAGCTTCTTGTTTAACAGCCATATTGAACAGGCGTTTATCGGTCTAGAATTGGCCCGAATAGAAACAGCCGAAACCCGAGACTAACCCGAGAAACTGCTAATTGACAAGGGCGGTTGTCCGGAACTTGATCGGATGTGTCCCCAGTTAGCAAGGTTATCGACTTGAGGATCAACCAATTGATATGTTTGGTAACTTTGGCACCACAGCTAAGGAATCGGGTGAACTAGTTTTACCGAGGCTATGCGCTTAAAGCCTGTAGCAATCGTGGGATCTAGAAACTTGGGGTCCTAAAATGCAGCCTGAAAAGCCCGTGAAGTGGTTTTTATCGACAGATCTCTCTGTATGTCAGGCAGTAAGCCAGATGAGTCATATAGAAAAGAAGGAAATATATATCAAATCAATAGAGAAACCTGAGTTTGATACTTGGGAGAGGCAGAGGGCGGGCCCTGGTGCAAATGTTTCAAAAAGTTAAAAAAAGATTTCGTCGATCGACGCATATCGAGGTATCTGTCGGTAATACTCTGTGTCAGCAATATTAGGGGATACACGTAGTCACCTCTAAAAAAATTTTGCGAATTTGGGTAAGAGCCTGGTAGAAGAGAGAGAGAGAGACGACGATTGACCTAGCTGAAGACTGAGTGCAGGAAATAGTTGAATACCAGAGACATACACTAACGAGATGTCCCAGGCTGCAGTCGAATCTTCTTCGTGGGCAGACGCTGAGAATGATCTGCCGGAAACAGAAGTTGTGGATCACAACGATGGAACAAAGACCGTGATTTCATACAAGCTCAATGATGAGGGCAAAAAGCTGAAGGTCACACAATTAGTGAAGCTGGTCACTGTCAGAGAGACCGTGGATCCAGCTATTGCTGCAAGAAGAAAGTGGCACAAGTATGGGGAGGAGAAAGACAACAAGAGTGTCGGGCCCGACGTTAGAACCACACAGTTTGGAGAGGAAGTGAAACTACTTTTGAGTTCGTCATGGAAGCAGGATACAAAGAAGGAAGCTGAGGAAAGAAAGAAGGAGCTCTCACAATCAAGACCGCAGACTATTGTTTGTAGAACTTGTCAAGGTGACCATTTCACGTCCAAATGTCCATATAAAGATACCCTTGGTGCCGATGCTGCTGGAACTCCTGATCCGAACACCCCTGAACCATCTGGTGATATGGATGGTGGAATAGGCTCTTCACAATACGTTCCGCCACATATGAGAAGAAAGATGGGAGGTATTTTGACCAGAGATGAATTTGATGCTGAGAGAAGGGAGCGCGAGGATTTGACCACCCTTAGAGTGACAAACTTGAATGAGCAAGTTGACGAAGAGATTCTGCGGTACGAGATATTCAAGAACCAGCCTTTGATCAGAAGGGCTACAGTTTTGAGAAGCAGGGAAACAGGAGAATCGAGAGGTATTGCCTTTGTGGAGTTTGAGACTACGCGCGCTGCCGAGAATGCTTTGAACGCCCTTAACGGAAGGGGATTCATGAACCTGATCCTGAAGGTTGACTGGTCAAAACCAAGAAAGCCCGCTTAGTCTGTTTGTGAATCACTTTTTTAAGAATGCACATCTAACAATTACTGATCAACGTGGCAGCCAGAATACGGGCCAGTCCATCACTGACATAAACGTCGTTGTGTAGTCCGAAATCCTCAACAATGTAGATGATTTTCTTCCTGCTGATACTGAGGTCTTGAACAAGCCATCGTATGAAATCTTCCGGCTGGCCTCTGTAACTCAACAGCTCGTCAGTTGTGCTATGCAGCACAATTAGATGATTTAGCTGACCAAGAGCATTTGTTATCTGCGCTTTTAGGGAGCTTTCTGTTTTCAACTCATACTGGAGCATGTTGCAACTGTGCAGCCATTCGGACTCATTGTTGAAAGCTGTAGTCAGAAAGGCATCGATATACTGGGGATATTCACGCACCATCGACGCGATATCGTAGATGCCATCTAGAAAGACAGCTGAGGATATCCTGGGAATTGGCTCGTTGAACTCCAGCCCGAAAGCGCTCAAGACTCCAGTATAGGACAAAATCTGTGTGCAGAGAGTGGCCCCGACAGAATGGCCACATATAGTTATCTCTGATATTCCGCGATTGTAGATATAACTAAGGGATTTCAAAACGTCTATCAGATGGAATGGATGTTTAACTTCTGGAGACAAGCGATAGTCCACCGAGAACATGTCTATGGAAGCCGTTTCCTGGTCATTGGCCTCGCTATTGAGAAGGTTGTCGGTCTTCGTAATGAGTTCAGCAAAATCATCGTAAGTGTTGCTGGCATCCACCCATGCCCCGCCATGGATGAAAACTATCGGCTTGTAATCAGAGGAGAGCGATTTCGACGGCAGAGAGAGCTTCCAGCTCTTTATCACTTGTCTCGGAGACTCGGTGCCATATTGAGACAGATGCGACTCTAATACAACCATGTCAGCATGCCTTTGCGGTCTGCAAAGCGACCGCTGTTATGACAGCCAGATCACTTCTTTAGCACTTAGTTCCTATTGTGTCTACGCTATAAAATAAAATAAAAAGCTTACCCGGCTATTCCAATGTCATGGCCAGCTGGAAAATTTAATTTCCAATAAACTGCAACACGGAGGCGAAAGAAAAATGGCTAGCAATGTATGTATATAGGGTATCGTCTTTAGAAAGAACTCTGTGAACCCAGTTAAGGTATACCTCTTTGTTGCAGTCAAGGCTCGTGATATTCTCGACATAAAAATGGAGAGCGAGTACTCAGATGTGCAGTTGTTTGTGAGACCTATTGGTCCTCAAGTGACTCACGAAGAAGTAGAGGAGTTTTTCTCTCAAACGGGAGGGTTGAAAGAGCTCAGATTGATGCCCGGCTACGCTTTCGTTGAATACGAGGCACCTGACGTAGCAGAAAAGGCGTTCAATGAGTTCGTAGATAAATCTTTTGCTGGTGAAACTCTTCAAGTTGAATACGCTAAGAAGAAACCACAATACGCTAAGAAAGGAGAGTTTAGAGTGAAAGTATCGAACTTGCCCGCTGGAACCGCGTGGCAGGACTTCAAAGACTTCATTAGAGAAGAAGTCAGATTGACGCCTATATTCGTCAGAATTCCTCCTGAAGAACCAACCGTTTGCCATTTGGAATTTTCTTCCAGAGAAGACCTTGACTCTGCTATCAGCCAGCTCAACGGTGTCGAATTCAGAGACACTCAACTAGTCGCCGAAGAAGATACCAGTCCCTACATCGCATCTGCTTCCAGATCTTTCAATCCGAACAGAAGAGGTGGATTCAGAGGACGAGGAGGCAGAGGTAGAGGAGGTTTTGCTCCAAGAGGCAGAGGCGGTTACGGGGGGTCAAGAGATTATCCTCCTTCAAACTACAGAGGTTCCCCACGTGGCGACTTTGGAGGATACGCTCCAAGAGGTGGTTACGGTGGATCTCCACCTGAAGGACCAGGTGGTTACGGTGGTCCACCTCCAAGAGATGGCTACCGGGACTTTGGTGGTCCAAGAGGAGGCTATGGATCAGACAGAGGAAGTAGAGGAGGTAGAGGAGGGTACGGCGGTCCTCCAAGAGATAGCTACCGTGGCTCTCGTGGATCATACAGGGATCAAGACAGAGGTTATCGTGATGGCCCTCCTCCTCCAAGAGAAGAGTACAGATCAGGCAGAGATGGAGATGCACCATACGCTCCTGGACCTGACAGAGAATTCACCAGAGACAGATCTCCCGAAAGATACTAGTTATGGGGTTGACTTCTCAAAGGAAAATCCCCTAACCGTCAATTGTTGGCCTGTTATCATTGGCAGGAATATGAAGTTCAAATTTGGTTATTGTCCATTTTGCAGATCATTTATGAGATAACAGTCAATTGTATACCTTCATTAGTTTTATCTTGTTTTGTATTTAGCTTTTGTGTTTTTGTAATCGGTCTCTACATTTCATTTGGCTTGAGCTCCGGTTTTCAATTGTGAAATCAATGACGAAAAATGCGTTCCGTG
Organism: Ogataea wickerhamii; assembly: GCA_030559035.1. Classification (NCBI taxonomy): domain Eukaryota; kingdom Fungi; phylum Ascomycota; class Pichiomycetes; order Pichiales; family Pichiaceae; genus Ogataea; species Ogataea wickerhamii. The sequence continues at coordinate 98,326 of JAKTQX010000012.1, forward strand.
TTTAAACCATAATTGCGACACTTTCCCAGATGAAATCGATGTTTTTTCTGAACAAACTGGATTATCAAAGATGTCCATAGTTGATCTTACCATTTGTGGTCAATCTTTAAATTAATCGTCGCTACAGTCCATCTGTTCCTGTTATCACCTAACCTATTAATTTACCCGTGCATCAGAACCTTGAGCTTTTGAGGAAGAGCTCTGGCATCCATTATACTTATAGAAATGCTCTGAGAGCTGCAAATCTGGACAGTCCGCTTTATATGACATTGGACTATCTATTTAGTTTACATTATCTAGCTAGAATTCATACGGTGATCGGGAATCACCATATTGTCAAGTCATCATTATCCATATCCTGTAGGCCCAACTTGCGGTTGACTCTTTCTATTTCGTCAAGTTCCACTTGAAGTTCTGTGCTTGTCGCACCAATGTCTAGATTCTCTACCTGTGCAATAAGCTGGTCAATCTGGTTTGCACCTTCGTCTTCCACAGCCCGTTTTTGAAGTCCAATAAACGACATGAACAGCTTCTCATTCTTCTCTTTAAGATCATCTATAGAGCTTCGAAGCCTCTTCACTCTAACGTCGCTGGAAAACTTGAGCGTTTCAATGTAGTTATTCTGCCAGGTGATGAAGTTTTCGAGCTTTTTAACGTCGCTTTCTGCAATAGAATGACTTGCGTCTCCAGATACTCCATCCATTTTAGTAGCCACTTTTTCTTTCAAGGAACTGATGTAACTTTGCAACTCCTCCTTCTCCTTCTCAAATTGTTTGACCAGCTCTTTGAGATCCAAGTGAGACTCCTTATTTATAGTTACCAAATTCTCGATCTTGGAGGTTATCGTTGCAAATCGTAGAACACTCAAGCTTTCCTCGAAGTCCGTGGGGGAAATGCAAGCAACCATGGTTGTTTTGGAATTTCCTCCAATGTTCTCCTTTAATAACCAAGTTAAGACGGATTCTCTGTAGGGAATCGATATTCTTTGACCTGAAGGGCTCTCAGAAAGAAGAGTCAACACTCTTCCAAGAGTTGTGAGCGACTTATTGATTCTGTTGCCCTCCACCTGACGTAGCTTGTCCAGTCCATCACTAGCAAGCGATTTCTCAGATCCTGCAAGATCTACCAGTCTCAGGTTCGACTTGAGCTTCATTATCGAGTTGTCCTCTCTATTGAACCTCTCTTGTGACAGTTTTACTGTCAAAACAGAATGCGATCGCGAAGAAGCTTTATTCAGATGGGTCTCGGCAGTTGTGCGATTGGCCGCTCCAATCCTAAGCAGTCTCAGTACTTCGTCAATGCTGGAGACTGTGAACTCATTCAGATTCTCAACGAACGGTAGCTTATCTGAACTTTCCCTGACTCGTAGTTTTTTGTTCTTATTCAGCAGATCAGCCACGCTCTCCTGATAGATCTCAAAAAATGAAATGGCTATCTGGAACTTGGTATCTTGTAGCGCACTCACTCTGTCAAAGAGCTTACGGCAAATCGTAGGAATCAAACCAGGATCGCTATCAGTTCCCATAATAGTATATGTCTTTCCAGAGCCTGTCTGTCCATACGCCATAATACACCCATTGAAACCGTCGATTGTGTTCTTGATCATCTCGTCCCCTACCGTCTGGAAAACATGCTTCTGGCTGTTGATATCGGGCGAGCCAGCAGCCTTCGGGTGCCAAAGACAACTGTCAAATGTGAATTTCTGAGGCTCCCTATATTTCTTTGCCAGAGAAGAGTTTTGCGGAGCTTTTATTAGAAGCGTTTTCTCTTGGCCTTCAGAGCTGGGAAACATCAGAAGGCTCTCCTGTGATTGATCAACTTCATCCTGTGACAAAGGTCTCACTCTCACAACCACTTTGATGGAATGACCATGCAATTTTCCGTTTTCAGCAAGATGCTTTTTAGGAGATGCAGATACATCGGGAGCCTGGACATTCACAACCGCCAACGATTGTCTTTTTCTCACATTGATCATTTCCGTTTAGATATCCACGTATGGGCTGTTACCATAACATTAGCCATGGTCTTCTGCCAGTATGTCTCAACTACCTATGTGTAGATGTGTATTATCTATCAGCTTGGAATATGAAAAGTAAACAACGTGAATTCCTCTGTTTTTTTTTTTGTGAAAGCGTCGATCGTCGCTAGAATAATCTTCTGGCGTCGAGAGTTTTCAAGTTTTGGAATAACTTCTCTATAGAGGGTGGCGAATACATTTGAGATCAGCCGTGAAGTAATCGAGCCAGCAAAAAAACCCCACCGTTCACTTGCCAGTATCGGAGAACGAAACCCGCTACACACGGCTTGAGTATACTGCATGAGATTGTCAGTCTTCAACTGTGATTGTGAGTATTGCATAGATCTCTAATTCAGGTTCTACAGGTATAGCCCATATTGAGTACTCCTGGCTTCAAAGAGTCGGATAGATCTCTGGTTGTTCGGGTTCAACATAGCATGGCTGATCTCACAGCTGATCAGCAGACCCAATTACAGCAGTTCAGGGAGTTTACTTCCTTTGATGAGTCTGAGGAGTATGATAAGGTTTTGAGGCTTCTTGACGTCTGCAATTGGAATCTCGAAATAGCCGTGGCCAGATATTTCGACAATGATTTTCCTTCCCTGATCGACAGTCACGAGTCTGTTGTCTCCTCCGGCTTCCAGCCGCTATCATCTAATGTCTCATCGATACCACATTCATCACTGCCTTCATCCTTCTCATTTTCCGAAAGAGAACACCTTTCTACCCCACAGGCTATCGGTTTTGACCACCCTTTTCTTGACCTGATTCCAAAATTGCCCAAGGCGATTCCGATTCCGAATAACTGGAAATACCGCTTGTCGCTGGCTTCAGGGACTGCCAATGGTAACACCAGGAAACCAGTTGTTTTTCCATCCATCGTGTTCATATTGATGCTCTTCCCAAGACTGTTCTGGGTTGTTGGATTCGGACTCAATAAAGTCCTCGGACCCGTGTTTCCAAATGTGTTTCGCTTTTTGGGTTTCCGCTCTACCCCAACAGATTTTCCTTCCAAGCCTGTATATACAACAGAGAAAGAGATCAAGAACCACAACATCAAGAACTACATTAGCGAGGTGATTGGTGAATCCACTGATCTCAAAGTTTTCGAGGGCGGTGAGTTCAACGATGCCTTTACTGAAGCTAAGGCATCGCTGAAATGGATTATGTGTGTGCTGGTGAACTCCAAGTCGCCAATCTCCGTCTCATTCATAAAGAGTTACCTTAACAATGACCTTTTCATCAAGTTCATCAAAGACAACGACGTCATATTATACGTTGGTGATGTGAGCTATCCCGAGGCCTTTGAAGTTGGAAAAGTGTACAAGGCCCTCTCATTGCCTTACACCAATCTGATTGCCAATGTATCTGCGACAGGAGCGTCTCTACCATTAATGTCAATAGTGACGAAATACCAAAACTTCGAGACTCTCATGAACAATAGAGAAAGTCCCAAAAAGATAGTGAAGAGATTGCAAAAAATAATTGATAAGTACGAGCCGCAACTCATAACTCAGCGAATTGATAAACAAGAGACTGAGTTCTCCAGACTGATCCGAAAGCAACAGGATGAGGCCTACGAACAGTCACTGCTTTCTGACAAGATAAGACATGAGGAGAAAAAGCAGAGAGATTTGGAGTTACAACAAGAAACTGAGCGCCTCAACCAGGTGCAGGAGCTCCGAAAGATTAGAAAGTGTCAGGCAGTTGCCTTTTTGAAGCGGAGTGTAGGTGCTGTTTTCAAAGGAAACAAAAGCAACTGGTCCAAAGGGGAGTACACCACAATACAGTTAAGAAGCAACGATGGACAGAGAACCATCCAGAAGTTTTCGGAGGATCAAACCTTGTATGATATATTTTTGTTCGTTGCTTGCAAGGAGTTCATTGCTGCCAACTGCAAGGAGTTAGGTATTGAAGAGCCGCATGCAATTGAGAAAATTTTGAATGACAGTGAAGAAGAGGTGACTGTTCCAGACCATTATGACCACGAATTCAAGTTCGATCTCGTTTCGCCTTTGCCCAGACTGAGGCTGACCCCGGACAAAAGCAAGCGGCTGAAGGACGTCAAGGAGCTGTGGCCAAATGGGTCACTTCTCATTGAGAAGCTCAACGATGAGGAGTCAGATGATGAGTAAGATCTACACCAATATACACTTTATATATTACTAACGACAAAATGGGGGTACTATTTTCTCCGCTTTGAATCTTTTCCTGGTGGGGTATCTCGTTCTCTCAATGACTCCAGGTTGTCTGTCACCACTCCCATCACATACTCTCGCAGTTTCGTGTCCTTTTCATTGTCATCGGTGCTGTCTGTCATGATCCTCTCAATCTCGCGTCTTCTCTCCGAAAACTCTTCTCCTGACTCCTGGCTGACATCTCCTGACAGTACAAGTTTGATTTCTTCTCCGCCTGGCATAGTCAGGCCCTGTTGCTGTAGGACACTTCCCTTTGTTCCCAGCTCTTTCAAATAGTGCGATAGTTCCGGAAACTCGCCTTCTTCCTCATGATGTTCAGCAGCTGTGAGCCCCCGTGAGTTTCTGATACGACTATCAGCTCCGAGCTCATGTATCAGCACTCTTGCAACCTCCACAGACTCAGCGTAATGCAGAGGCGTATCTCCGTCATTATCCTGTATATTGATGTCTCCTCCTTGCTGTATGAGATACTTGAGTAGATCGGTATGTCCATACGAGACTGCTGCATGTACAGGCGTATATCCGTTCGGGTCTTTTGAGTTGGCTGTGAAGTTTCCGGTCTCGAGAAGCTTTTTGACCTCTTGTAGCTTGTTATCGGAAGAGGAGATCCAGATGTTCATGATGAATGTTGCTGTTCCCTATTAGACTGATTATAGAGTAATCAACATTATGAAGAGAACGTTTTTTTTTTTTTTTTTCTATTTTTTTTTTATTTTATTTGGATATCAAAGAGAGACACAATCAAATTAACACATAGAGACTCTTTTCTGGCATCTCGATATCTAAGACCATGACGCAGGAAGTGCCCGAAAAGGCGCTGGACCACAAGCCGGATACTACGCTGCGGGTTTCCGACACCGAGAGCGGATTCGGATGGTGGCTGAAAACACTGAAGTACAAAACCGGATTAGGACTCGCTGCTGACGAGAAGAAAGTCTACGAACAGGAGTTCAAAGCCCGGAACGAGATAGAGCAGTGCCAGAAATGCAACGAGTACAAAGATTGGATGCTCCAGTACTCGCCGACAGTTGTGTTTATGCTAGACCAGATCAGGAAAATCGGCGGTGGGGTTTCGCAAGACAAAATCAGCTGCGAAATCTGTCCTGTAGCCAAATATGGAGGATATCATCCAGAGCTGGGGATATTACTGTGTGCTAACTACATAGACAACAAATGGGTACTGAACGATACCCTTTCGCATGAGCTCGTCCACTGGTACGACAACACGCGGTTCAAGGTGAACTGGGGCGATATCAGACATCACGCCTGCTCCGAAATCAGAGCTTCGTCGCTCAGTGGAGAATGTGCCATTGTGACGGAGTTCAAACGGAGGCTGGGGTTCTTGAGATATGCAAAGGGCCACCAGGCGTGTGTGAAAAGAAAAGCAGTACTGAGCGTGATAGGCCATCCGGACTGTAAAGGAGAAGAGCACGCAAAACAGGTGGTGAATGAGGTTTTCCGCAGCTGCTTCAACGATACCAGACCTTTTGAAATGATATACCGCTAAAACACAAGGTACATAGTGCACATGAGACTGGGGCCGAGTACTATTCCGAACCAGAAGATGCAGTTTCCCAGCACGTGCTTGTCTCTGAGGAGCTTGGTTCTTGTCAGCCTGATCAGTGGGAGCTGGCTCATTTGCAGTAGCAGCAGATAACCTCTGAGACGTTTGAAGATGACAAGCATGGTCAGCTCGTGGACTATAGAGCTCAGGAAAAAGGTGAAGAACGTTGCGTTGGTCTTCTTCAGCTGGAATGCGCTTATGGACGAGTGATAGACGTGTCTTAGTAGGAACCGGTGGACCGGGGTGTTCCAGTCTCTTGCGTACTCGTTCCAGTCGACAGAGTTCCACCAATATCCGTAGAAATCCCGGTCTCCAAAGCACGAGAGCTCTGCTATTGCGTTTAAAATGAGCTCCCAAATCAGATAGAACACCAGCAAGTAGACACAGATGAAAGGAGGAATAAACTCCACAATTATCAACGGGTAGATTTTGACCCTGTGCATGAACGGCTGGTAGCGCAGTTCCAGACACTTCTCCACCAGCGAGAAGAGGAAGGACTCGGAGATCATCACCATGAGAAAGATGACCCCAAAGATGCCCGCCACCTTCGTGGCCACGTATCCGATTCGGACCTTTTCCGTTCGTGGGTAGTCTATTGCATACACAAGTGTTGGAAACATCGAGTACTGGAAGAAGTTGGAGACAGAGATGTTGGACGGAAACGGGGTGGTTTTGGACTGGGCTCCGAGTTCGAACTGGCAGAACTCAACCGATTTGTGCAACGTCGCCTTGGTATCGTCGTCGAGGTCTTCCGCGTTGTTCAGGCTGTTGATGGAGTTGCGCAGCTCTTCGGAGATCATCCATAGATAGCCGTTGAAAAAAGCCCAGGAATGGACTTTCATGAGCATCACGAGTGAGTGCAGCAGCAGAAAGATCTTGCCTATCCATGGATAGCTTCGATACTCTGCCCATAGAATGAAGAACAGTAGAAATGACACCTCGTACAGCGACTGCAGTACCCAGCCTGTTCTCGACCACGTGATGTAATTTCTCTGGACGGCGAACTGGATCAGGACCGACGAGTACATTGATAGATACATGAAAAGATCTGTGAGCGCCACTCCGAGGAGGTTTGTGCTCATGATGCCAATGATCCGCGAGTTCATGAGCAGCCTTGGCTCTCCATAGTACAATATGACCACCTTCAGCGCTCCGAAAAAGACACAGAACCAGAACGCAACAAACAATCCGTAGAACTTTGATCCAAACTTCACATCCTTATCAAAGATCGACTGTCTGGTACTGAAGTCCACGTCGGCCCATCTGGATCGCAGACTGCCGTCTGCCTTGTATCTTGTGACGTGCTTCCGCGAAACCCTCTTCGCGATGCTGGACTCTTCTGAAACCTCCCGGGAAAGCGTTACAGACTGTCGCAACGAGCTCTCGCTGCTGTCATACTCGTTGTTGTCCAGGACAGATCTGCGACGAATCCCAACGCTTGACAGGCTGCCCTTTCTATCGTGCTGTTCCGGAACACCGTTCCTGAATCCCATTGCTTAGGTAAGGCTGCTGGACGCGCAGCCACTAACTGTATAGATATCAGACAACACGACAGCTCTCCTTCAAACCAAATTAGCCCCTGACGTCAGATGTTTTATATATATATATATATATATATTATTTTGCTGTCTGCATATGCTTGATTTGAAATAGACCGGAAACCACAGATATCGGGCCATTTCCGAGCCGACACCGAGACCGAGAAAATTTCCCTCCTATCCGGATGTAACCGGCACTGTCCTACTCTGTGTGCTCCCCTCATGCTTCCATGCGTTCGGGCAAACACAGCTTGCATTAAGCAGGGTCATAACCAGTAATCACCCAGCACCGGCGATCGATAACTTACGTACAACGCGGAGCGTCATACATAGTGGTTGGGTGGAGCGACACACGTGAGCTCTCCGCTCGCGGTGTTCAGGATTGGTGAGCCACATCACACCGAGCAACGATTGGATCATCTTGTAGTTACTATCAAATCACCTCTCTAATCGTATGGACAGACAGCCTTGACTAGTTAACAAAAAAAAAAAATATATATAGATATGAAAAATTTGAAGAACTATCAACTCTATGAAAGACTGCGATAACTAACACAGGGCCAGCAAAGCCCCCCCCACCCAGACCGGACATGTCGAGACCAGAGCAGGTAGCACCGCCAGAAATATTCTATAATGACACAGAGTCGCGCAAGTACACGACGTCGACGCGTGTCCAGCACATTCAGGCTAAAATGACCTTCAGAGCCCTGGAGCTGCTGAATCTGGAACCAGGAGCAACACAGTTTGTGCTCGATGTTGGCTGCGGTTCGGGCTTATCGGGCGAGATACTGTCAGAGGAGGGCCATGTCTGGGTCGGAATGGATATCTCGCCCAGCATGCTGGCTACAGCACTGGAACGAGAGGTTGATGGGGATCTGCTTCTCAGCGATATGGGGTCTGGGGTTCCTTTTAGAGCAGGGACGTTCGATGCTGCCGTGTCGATATCTGCGATCCAGTGGCTGTGTAACGCTGACAGTTCCAGCAATGAGCCCAAGGTGAGGTTGGCTCGATTTTTCAGCACGCTCTATGCCTCCTTGAAAAGAGGAGGAAAGTTTGTAGGGCAGTTCTATCCTGCCAATGAGGACCAGACTGTGCAGATAACAGGAGCAGCCAAGACTGCCGGGTTCCAGTGCGGGGTTGTCGTGGATGAGCCAGAGTCCAAGAAGAACAGGAAGCACTACCTGGTGTTGCAGGCAGGAAGCAGCGATCGCGGTCTGAATCTGGGAAACATGGATGTGGAGTCAATGATCCCGAAAAAGGAGAAAAAGCTCAGCAAGAAGATGATGCGCCAGCTCGAGACGAAAAAGGACTACATCCAGCGCAAGAAGGAGCTCATGATCAAGCGCGGCAAGACGGTGTCCCGGGACTCTCGCTTCACCGGCAGAAAGAGACGGCCGAGATTCTAGTGTGCTCTGTAGGTAGCACCATATATATATATATATATATAGCGACGGGTCGGTCGACCTCAGAACGGGTAGTGCGTATCCCAACTAGTCGCTGAAAAATTATTTCCAGCTCGCAGGCATTTAATAAACTCGACCAGCTCAACTCAGGCAAGACTTGGCACGCTTAGGGTGCCGCCTCGTAGAGCATATCACGGCGATCTCGAATGTGGGCTATCACAGGCAGTCTTCTGCGAGGTCCCACAGTGCGCGGGCATGCGGCCCGCGAGCCCCGCAGATTCGGAGTCCGGTACTCTGCTAGAACCAAAAAGAAGCGTATCCCGGTTCAGCTTCTAAGGGACTTTCCAGGAGTCGGTGTCCGCGGCCAGGTTGTGCAGGTGAAGCCCTCTACGATGATCAACAGGCTCCATCCCCAGAATGGAGCGGTCTACCTGAATATTGCCGGGTCGGAGCCTGCGATTCCCGTCGTAGAGCCCGAGCAAATTGAGAAAGAAGAGCTGGCTCAGGAACAGCTGCAGCAGAATGAGGGACCAAAATCTGCCGATGACAAGCAGCCGGCTGCTCTCAGCGAGTCTCAGAGACTCACCCTTGATGAGCTGATGGCCATAGATCTCAATGAGATTCTGGGTAGCCACAGAGACGTCATTGTAGCTCAGATCCCGAAAAGAGTGATTTTCGTCCACGAAGCTCAGCAGAGAAGGCTGGCCAACCCTGTCACGAAGTCGAAGATCGTGGCGAGTCTGGAAAGACTCACAGCAAAGGGCCTGGAAGAGAGCCACAGCGGCGTAGCCCTGAAAGACTTCTTCTCTCCCGCAAGCGCTACTCTTGAACTGTTTGACGAGCAGGGCCAGCAGGTCGAGGAACTGAGAGCTCTGGGAAACTATCGCGCGGTTCTGAACGACACCAAAGACGCGGAAGAGATCTACTCTCTGACAGTGACTGTGAAGCCCAAAAGTGATAGATAGTCTTGTAAATAGTGGACATATATATATGTCTTGCACATTTCTGGAAAAAAAAAAGATTGCTGGAAAGTAGAACTAGATAAGTAGATATCTAAAGACATATAGAGGCAGTAGCTTATCTGCGACATGGGAATCAGCTCTTTGCGCTCCAAATTAGAGGCTATCAAGAAGCGGAGTACTCGCCAGAGGCCGCGGGCCTCCGGTTCCGGCTCCGGTTCTGGCCCTGGCTCCGGCTCCGGCCCAAAAGTGACGCCCCCACGAAACAAACAGGGGGAGCAGTACAAACCACTGAACTACGAAATCGAGCTTTTCAGCGGGTTCCAGGCATACAAGAACGTCCGATCACCCCACATAAGTCTTGATGTGCATGTGGAAGACGACATGGACGAGGAGAACCTGGATATCATTCTCGATTCCATCCAGTTTCTCCAGGATATCAAATTCGATCTTCTGTCCAAGGTAAAGCTGTCCTACAAGACCAAGACCAAGATAGCCCGGCTGCGTGCTTCGTACCCGAGCCTGGTCATTCTGGACCAGCTGTATGCTATGTACCCCAACAATGAGACGTTCATTGACCGGACGATAGACCGCTTGGTGCGAAAGGGCACCCTCCGGCTACTGACCTTACTGGAGGACGACCACGAGCTGAAGCTGGTGGTTTCAATGAGTCACGTTATGGACATTATCTCCACACAGACAGAGAGAGACTCTTCGTTGGAGAAAGAAAGCGATGCGCTGATCGCTCTCCTGAAAGGATACCCGTCTCTGATGGAGATCTCTCCTTCATTACTGAGCCAGTTTGATTTGGATCCGAACAGTCTAATAGCCCGCGGATTCCTGACGCTATCTAAATCGGGGGCTCTCGGTTATCGTCTCAGCGTTCCTAACATAGGCCCGTTCATGCGGCTGATCCGCAGCTCTACAAGGAGTGTCTACAAGATCATCAAGAGCCTGAGATTCGACCAGATCCTCGAGAAGGACCTCGTAGCCAAATACGAACTCAACCAGAGCAACTTCGTGCGACTCAACGGGATCAATCTGATCTGGACTGTCAGTATCATGGTGGGCTCAGGAGTAGTAGAATGCTTCAACTCGCCCACAGGCAGGGTTTTTAGATTAACGGGCAAGAAGCTATAGAATATTTAAAAGTGTTGCTCATCCTCTCACCTTTTGCTTGTTCTGCTGCCGACGCTGCTTTCTTTCCTGTTGTCTCTTTTCGAGTTTGCGCTGCTCATCCGCGCCCAGAGACGCCTTCTGCTTCTTCAGATCTTCAAGCTTCTTTGACGCCAGCTCATCCTTCTTGATCTCGTCTAGACTCTTTTTGATCTTGGCAACTTCTGCTTCTCTGGTTTTCTTACATCTTCTGGTGAGCTCTGGTCTAAAAGACGCCTTGGTCACTACGAAGTCGATGTAGTCGTTCAGCAGATACTCCAAGAGGGCATTGAGAGCGTCGACTTGTGCCGCAGACTTAGGAATTCCCAGCTGTACCAGCAGCCGCTTCGAACCAGAACACTCCGCGACAGTTTCAGGCTTCTCCACGCTCTGGTCGGTGATTGCAACAAACTTGAGCAGCCCAGACAAGCCCGGCAATAGCTCCAGCAGCTTCTTTGTGGACAACAGTTCGTTCATCTCCGGGACCTCGTTCATAAACACATACTCTACCGGGAGCTTGGACGACTCTGCTGTCTTGGTCAGAGACAGGAAATAGTTGGCTGTTCGCAGCTGGTTCATCTTGTCCTTGCTGACGATAGCCCAGACAAAGTCATCATAGGCCTTTGCCGCTTCCTGGTTGATGGTGAAGTCCAGCGTGACAGTGTCCTGAGGAGCAGGGGTGGCATCAATGAAAAAACTAAGAACGGACTCCATGACCCACACAAAGACGTTCTCTCTTGGCTGGAGCTTGAACTTGGCTGTCAGCGACTCGATGTTGAGCCGTCCAGAGGCATAGAACGCATAGTTTGAAGAGTCGTCTTTGGCATACAGCTTTGATGTTGTGACTCCAACCTGGTAGAAATGCTCTTTGAAGAGCTCTAGATTCTTGTCCAGAACCCGCTTCACCAGCTTCTCGTTGTACGCCGCTCCCACATAGAACAACAGGGCGTACCCCAGTATGAAGCCCAGAGACATCAGCTCGACAGTCCACGGGTACAGCAGCAGCCGGTTGATAAGAGACATCTCGCTCAGCTCCAGAGCGGTGTACTCGCTGAACTTCTTTGCAACGCTTTCAGAGCCCTCTGTTTCCGCCAACACGGCTCCGGCCATGACCAGCAGTGGTGCAATAGTGAAAGAACGCATTGTCTCTGTTTGGTCAGTATACGGATATCTGCTTTCCAGCTGTTGCGTTGTGTATCTCCATCTGAGCTGATAGATATCTCGAGCCGGGTTTTTGTGTTTGTCCGTCGTTGAATCTTCCACGCCACTTTGTTCGGCGCACTACCAAACCTATTTTTTCAGGAGACCACCGAGCCACACAACACAATCAATCAGTGGAGAAAAAAAAGGATTGAACAATTCGTTACACTCTTCCAACTATATACACCAGCCACGACACACACCAGCCACACATGTCTCATCATCTCTTCCCCCCATCCAGCTCCACAACATCAAGTCTCGAATTACGGATGTAGTAGTGTCTGTTTCTGGGTCTGTACTTGGCAGGTCTTCTCACAATATCCACCCGCACAATGCTGGGGTGGAAAATGGAAATGTTCTGCTCCACCCCGAGTCCCGTCAGCTTGTTACGAATCAGAATCGTGGAAGCCACTCCCTGTCGTTTCACCATCAACACCTGCCCTGTGACAGGCTTCTGGTTCTTGTACACCACCGTCACGACATCGTCCGCGCGCAACCGCTCTGGATTCTTCAAATCCAGCAGCTTCCGCTTCTGACTGTTCTTATCCAGCTTTTCGTACTGAGCCTGTCTCACATACTGCATCAACGGCTCGCCCCCTCTGAGCTTGGGGAGCGGCTCGTACATCACCATCTGCCCCTCATTCGCAGCATGTGCTCGCTGACCGCTCCCACTCTTGCGCAGGAAGGACGACGTCGAGAAGCTCTGGTATCCGAACGCTCTCGACACCGCGTAAGACCATCCGAGCCCCGTCTTTCTCGTGCACACGCCCAGCATCTGCAGAGTGTGTTGTGATTTAGTTTATCCCTGAGCCAAAACCAGCAGCTTGCGCGGTGTATCAAGCGTCTCAAGTCTGCAGCCTGGACTCTGTTAACACTCTTCTCACCGGATACTTATCCAGAGCAAGAAAGAGCTCTCTGTCTATTGACGGAAGTGCGATTTTGAGAGAAAAAAAAAAAAATTTGTTGTTGTTCTATCGCCGCGTCGATCGGCGCACGTCCTCACCAGCTACTCCAGCTACTCCAGCTCCCCCACATCCTCTACACCCACCTCATCAACAACACGCTTGTTCACTTTCCAGAGGTGCACAATGTTGTCATCGGAACAGCTTGCAACACACCATGGGATCTCCTCGCTGAACTGGAAGTCGTTGATGCTCCCCGTATGTCCCCCGTGCATCATCAGCAGCTCCGGAACCCCATCCTCCAGCTCGTCCTGCAGCTGTTCCTGACCGATCTTGGTGATGTCCCACAGGATGATCCGTCTGTCTGCGGACGACGATCCTACAATGTTCTCGTGCATAGGATCCCACTCCAAGTTCGTGATGGACTTGGTGTGGCCCATCATTATATGCAGAGGCTTCGTGACGTCTCTGGTGTCGTACAAGTATACGTTTCCGTCCTCCCCTCCGGCAGCAAACAGGTACTTGGAAAAGCGCGAGAAGCAGAGCGTGTTGAACGTTGTTTTCTCCGATAGTACACGCTTCACCGCAGGAGACTCTGCTCGCTTGTCCGTGTAGACGAAGTGTCTGTCCTCGGACACAGATCCAAAAGTGTCAGCCGAATGCCATCTCACGTCGTTCACGATGTCGGTGTGGGCTGTGAAAACCCTGGCGGGTGTCGTGGGACTGCTCCCCTCCACATCCCACAGGGCCACGGTAGTGTCATCGGAGCCGGTGAGCAGCTCGCCAGCAACGAACGGGCTCCAGCTCAGGCCGTACCCGTTGGAGCTGTGGTGGACCAGCTCTGTCTTGCTGCGCTCGCTGAACTCGGCGTCCAGCTCGTACACAAACACCTTGCCCTCGCCGTTGATGGTGGATATTTTCAGGGGATTCTGCGGCATCGCCCGTACCCTGTTCACCTCCGAGTCCTGGGCGAGCTTCTTCGATATCTTGAGTCTGGAGTTCACTGTCTGGACCTCTTCCGCAGAGAGAACCGGGCCCCCGGGCAGGATCGACGCCGGGATCTGTGTCGACGCGATCTTCAGATAGTCCACGTCCTCTCCGGAAGTATGGGTGCTCAGCAGCAGGTTCCGCGTCTTGCTGATCGCCGTGTCCTTCATCTTGTTACGGAACGTGTCTCCAGGAACCCACTGGATCGACAGCGACGGCCACGTGAGAGCAGTCTCGCTGATAAAGTCGTACATGTATCTGCAGTTCTTTCTCCACAGCTTGTACTCTTCGAGGATCGTCAGCTCCTCTTCCTGGTCCTCATCCTGCAGCTTGTCTTCGTCGTCCGAGTCGGCGAGCGGCAAGTCGCCGAAACTGACCTGTTTGCCGTTCATTCTGGCTCTGTCCTCTCTCGTCGTTTAGCTGAGTGCTCTTTACGACAATGCTGTACAAGCAAAACATCTTTTTTTTGTTTTTTTTGTGTTTTTTTTTTTTTTATCTTCACCTCACACACGTTTCGTTTCTCCAGCACACTCGCTTTCAGCTCTCACCAGCCACACCCCGCCCCGCCCCATGGACGAGCTCCCTGAACTGAACCAGATCCTCGCGGAGTACTCCCATCCAGACAAGTTCTTCAAAAAACTACATCTCCTGCAAAACAGCCCACGTCTCCAGATGATCACCCTCGAAAACAAACATCTCTCGGTTCACGTCTCCTCAGCAGGCTGGTACTACACAGAAAACGCCACACACATGTCGCCGCTGTTTCCCTCCTTCGAAAGCCTCGCTGCTGATGTCAGCAAACAGTTTCAAACAGCATGGATCAGCGAGCTCCAACTCAAACTACTCAACTGTACAAAGTGACAGAGCTCCTTTATTTCAGTATATAATAACTACACAAGATGACGACTACAATCTCAGTCTTCCCCCTGCCTCTCAGTCTTCCCCCTGCCTCTCAGATACGGCCTGAGTTGAACAGAAGACTCACATGCTGGCTCAGAAACTCGTCCGTGTAGAAGCTCGACTTTCTCACAACCTCCTCGTCGACAACTCCTTCTTTTCCAAAGGAGATTGTGTCGCTCGAGAGAATCTTCAGCAACTCCGCATTCTTCGCTTGAATGTTCTTCAGAAACTCCACAGGGTTCTCACTCAGTTTCTTGTAGAAATCGTATTTCAGCTTGGAGTAATTCAGAAGCTGCAAATTGAGTCGTAGGTTCTCGTTCAGCTTGTTGAGGTCCGCGGCGGAGGTTTTATCAACAACGGTATCCCTGATCAGGTCATTGATCTCAGATAGCTCCTGCGCGCCCGGCTTGAAGCCGGCATCCAGCCGCTTTAGATCCACCTTGAGATCAATTATCACGTCTCCGAGTGTGGTGTTCTTTAGCGTGTTGATGCTGTATTGGATCTTGATAGGCTCTATAGGCTGCAGCAACTTTGTAGATACAATCTCCATGATCTGCGTGAGCGGCAACGAATGTGCTTCAAAAATACGGTACAGCAGGTCATCCGCCCTCACCGTCACTATAGGCTTCGCAGGCTGTCCCGCCGCCTGTCCTGGCACCTGTCCAGCAGATTGCTTGTCCTGGGATTGAACGTTCTGTGTCTCAAACAGATTGTTCATCTTTATGTAGTCGAAGATCTTGTGGATACATTCTGGCTGAGAGATCTCGTTGGTCCCCACAAGCTCGATCAAAGCTTCCTTCACAATCTGTAGCTTGATAGGAAACATCTTGGGCTGGATAACAATGTTGCAAACAATCTCCCGCTCGCTCGCATCTACCACATCGCCTTCAGACAGCTCGTAGCTTGGAACAGAGGATCCGCTTCGCTTGATATCCAGTCCGTCAAACTGTTGCTTCTGTCTCTCCACCTCGTTGGCTTCGAAATTATCATGCCACTCTATGATTCTCGAGCTCGAGCCTCCGTTAACGGCACCGATCGCCAGCTCCTCGTCATTGCCATCTTTAGCTCTCAGCTCCACGGAGATGCCAGACAGAAATGTGCTCAACTTTTTGCGGCCCGCAGCGTCCAAAGGACCGGTATCATTCAAGAGGCGTCCCTCAATTCTCAAGGTCCATTGTGGTGGAAGCACCGGTTGAGACCCCTCCTGGTCTCCGACTTGCCACGGTTGGTTTTCTGAAGTGTTGTAGATAAAGATTCTAAGTATATCAGTGTCGGCAGGATCCTCAATCATGCCATAGGCTGAGGTTTGCTGGTAGTCCTGTAGATCCAGCATTTTCTTGTTGATCATAAGGTCCAATTCCCTTTCCTTGCTTTTCAGCTTGTTGAAGAGTCCCACCTTTTCCGGAAACAACAAGGCCATTGCTCGGGAAATCGTTACATCGGTAGGCTTCAAGTTCACAGAAGAAGGCAATTGTTGTTGTTGTTGTTGCTGTTGTTGATGCTGTTGTTGTTGTTGCTGCTGCTGCTGATGGTGGTACTGTTGTTGCTGCGGATACTGGGAGCCCTGGGGATATGGTTTCTGGCCCACACCTCCTGCGATGGTTCCTGGCATTCGCATCTGCGAGTACGCAAACCCCGACTGCTTTCCGCCGCGCTTTTGCTGCTGTTTCTCTCTGTAGTACCTCGAGGACATGCTGTAACGGTTTGTGACGGGCCCACTGCAGCTTCCGGTACTACTTTATACCCTATATATGGTAAAAGATAGCCTTTCTTAGTGAAGTAGTATTATTATATTTCGTGTTTCTTTGATACATGTTGAAGAAAAAAAAAAAGCTAGAGGTTGCAGGGCTCGTAACCAAGTTGAATTAATATATAAGGATTGTCTATCAGACACTCAAGAGCTCTATAACTTCTCTTTCTGGAGCTCCTCAACAATGGTGTTCTCAATCACCTGGAGATCGGCCTGTTCAATGAGCTTTACTTTGGTGGGTAGGTCCGCGAGGTTTCTGAGTTCATCCGGCAGCACGTCTTTCTCGAAAGAGTAAGCCTCGAATGTGCTCAGAGCCTCATTAACAACGTCCGAGAACTTGGCTGGATGCGCAGTAGATAGAGACACATACTTGATAGACTCGTCGTTGTTATCTGCTGCCATTTTCAGGTATGTGGCAGCAATACCAACAGCAGTGTGAGGATCCACAATGTAATGGTTGCTGGTTGTCTTGTGGATATTCTGGATGGTCTGAACAGTGTCACTGTTACTCACCATGTAGGAGTCCATGATGGACTTTGAGAGCTCGAGTGTCTCGGGAGGAGCCTGGAACACTCCGTCAGTGGAGAGCTGGTTCATCCATTGCGAGACGGTGGAGCCCGTCTTCAGATCGTCCTTGTTGGCAACGGTGCGGTTCACCATGTACCACAGAAACCGCTCGAAATTGGACGAAACACAGATATCCATAGCGGGCGAGTGTGTGGCTCTGACTTCGGCAGCCTTGTCGTATTTTCCAGAGTGCAGAAATCTGTTGAGGATATCGTTCTCGTTGGTAGCGACCACCAGTTCGGCTACCGGCAGTCCCATCTCCTTAGCATAGAATCCTGCCAGTATATCGCCAAAGTTTCCGCTCGGAACCACATACTTCACTCTGAGTGCAGAGCTGTGTCCAGGATCCCGCTTCAACGACTTGACGAGCTGGAAGTAGGACGAAAAGTAGTAGGTGATCTGGGCTAGGATTCTGGCCCAGTTGATCGAGTTGACGGCACCGATGTGATACTTTTCGTTGAACTGCGAGTCGTTGAATACCTGTTTCACGAGGTCCTGGCAGTCGTCGAAGGTTCCCTTCACAGAAAAGGTGTGGATGTTTTTGTCCAGCACCGTGGTCATCTGTCTCTCCTGCAAGGGGGAGACCCGGCCTGTCGGGTACATGATAAACACCGACACGTCCTTTTTGTTCCGGAGCCCGTATATTGCAGCAGATCCCGTATCCCCGGAGGTGGCCCCCACTACAGTGATAGTGTCTCTCTCCTGTCCAGCCTTCTTGGCAGCGTTCTTCCTCGACAGGAAGTACTCAAACAGGTTTCCAACAAACTGGAGAGCCACGTCCTTGAACGCGTATGTTGGTCCGTGGAAGAGCTCCAACAGATAGAGGTTGGACTTTGTGTCTAGCTTCACGAGCGGAGTCACCTGCGGCGTTCTGAACGTCGAATACGATCTGGAGATCAGCTCCTTGAGGTCAGAGTCGGGGATCTCCACAGAGCTTATATAGAGACGCATGATGTTGAACGCAAGCTCCTCAAAAGACAGGCTGCTCCATGTGGTGAGGAAGTCTGCTGGAAGCTGTGGAATGACTGGCGGAATGAAGAGGCCTCCGTCCTTCGCGAGCCCTGTGATTACGGCATCCTCAAACGAGACGGTTTCCGGTGTGCTTGAGCGTGTTGATCTGTACGACTGAGACGACATGCTGCTTGCTGCGTGCTGTTCTGTTCAGCAGCTCTAAGGAAAAGGTCGCCAACGCCTCAACGTGGTGTTTATATTAATTGCTCCTAATTGAAAAATTAAATAAAAAAAAAGAGTAATAGTAAGAAGAAGAAATAAAAATTTTCTCACCCGTTGGCAACGGAACAAAAAAAAGCTCCTACCCGGGTTCGAACCGGGGTTATCAGAATCAGAATCTGACGTGATACCACTACACTATAGAAGCGATTTCTGAAAGTCCGTTGTTACCAGTTTGTCAAACCCTGCTTTGGGAACATGCTTCATATTAGCTGTCTTGAGTACCCGGATGATCTGAAACGTCAGAACGCCCCAGTAAACTCTCTGGTGTTTCTCTTGAGACATGACTGAGCCCCTGTCGGCAAAACCAGACCTTTCTTCCGAGACTCATGTCTGCTACCACAGTTACAGCTCGCTAAATAATCTCGATATATAATTTTCAACTGCTCCTGTTATATCTCCTGGAAGCTGGGACAATAATTACACCCATTCAGCTACTCACTTCTCGAAACTGCACCAGCCACGTCCACTTTGTGTCGTCGTTAGCTCCTCATCCGTCATCAAGAACACCGTCCCCTCAACAGAGCAACAGCTTTGCAGGAGACGTTCTGGTGTACGGATGCCGCGTGTAGATGAGAGAAGAGTATCTGGTTGATAAAACAAAAACCACCCTCGGAGAATATATCTATATTAGAGAGCTACCAGTTTGCTCCACCAACGTCAGCTATGCCTCGTCTCAGGAAAGTTCAGAACTCCAAGTACTCCTTCAGAGATGGAGACGCACCCATAGATTCGGAAGACCAGGCTCGAATACTGGCAGAGTTCAACAGCCGCCTGCCGTTCAATCGCAACAGAAGTCCCAACCAGCTGGATTCCCGAATACTGACTATGTTGCGGGTCTTCCAGGTGTGTTTCCTATTGGTGAACCTGATGCTGATAACGGTGCCGTACTATCGTCAGGCTCGCGCAGTGGCTAGCTCGATAGCATGCGTCTCAATTCTCATTTCGACTGCTGTGATACAGAACCAGTTCATCGCAAAGATCAGCCTCGTAGACAGATACAGCGGGCCGGCACTTCTGCGGACCAACCTGGCGGCATCTCTCGTACTGGCAGCCGTGCAGATGTATGGGTATCGTCAACCAGAGGACTCGGTGTATGCGCTGCCGTTTCTCGTTGCCGCAGCACTCTATACGGCAATCAGCGATCTCAGATCTCTGGCTGATAGCATCAGCCAGCTCGAAACGAAGACATACAGCTACAAAGAGGCCTGATAGCTGAAAAACTCCAGCCTGAAGACGTCGTTCGCGGCCGAGATGTCACCACGGGCCACCTGGCGAGCAAGATGGTTCACCCGGTACTTGCTCAGCACCTTGAGGTACCACTTGAGATTCTGCTTGGATACCTGGCTCAGAAACCCAACAGTCAGCTCCAGCTTGAGGAAACCGCTCGTCTCCTGTGACTTCTGCAGGGATCCCTGGATGGACGACAGGTACTCGAACGAGAGACGGAAAATGGCTCTCGAGTAGAACGAAAACACCATGGGAATGGCGTCTTCGAGCTCGAGATAGTGGCACATCATCATGTAGTTGAGATCCTCGCACAGCAGCTTGCAAAACGCGTCCTTCTCGGCAGCCTCGCGCCCCGTGCCGTCCAACCGCCGGTCGCACACCCTCATCTCGAAACACACCTCCCGCACAACACACACGCGCTTGTGGCCCAGCTCCAGAACTTGCCGGGACCCGCTCAAGAGATCCCCGTACATCTCATGGCCGATCACGTCGTCGCTTAGTAACACACAGCACGTTGCTGAGCGTGTCTCGGGGCCTGTGTCTAGCTTGGCAGTGTACCCCAGGTCGTGCCACACGTTCGCGTTGACCAGACAGTGTGCCAGCATTTCGCAGCTGATCGGGTGGCTCGCCGGGCTCACTGCCTGCTCGCCCAGCATTATGGTGAACGCGACCCGGACCCCGGCGCAGTCCGGCAGAAACAGCTCGCTGTGCTCGTTCTCCGCCGACTTGCGCTCGCATCCGCTGTACCTGACGCTGAACTGGCTCTGAAGAAACCCCTCCGAGCCGCTGTCTCCCAGCGTGAGACGCAGCGGCCTCTCGCACGAGAACGTCTCCTCTTCCGCCATTGCTACGCAGCGCTCCGCCTCAAGATACACCCACACGCGCAAGAAGCTACTACTTATCCCCTTTTTTTTTTCTTTTCAGGGAGCATCCAAGAAAACAGATACACGTTACCCGGCCTTGACGGCTGAAAATTGCGCTTTCGTACTTACTTGCTTACACACAGATCCGACAACAGCCAAACGTCCAACCAGGACGCCGCTGCAGAGAGAGA
Source organism: Ogataea wickerhamii (assembly GCA_030559035.1). Classification (NCBI taxonomy): domain Eukaryota; kingdom Fungi; phylum Ascomycota; class Pichiomycetes; order Pichiales; family Pichiaceae; genus Ogataea; species Ogataea wickerhamii. The sequence continues at coordinate 118,980 of JAKTQX010000012.1, forward strand.
CACACTAAAGACGTGCCCCCCACCCACCCTGGCGCCACCACGTCTCGTCTTCCCATTCTTCGCCCCCCCCGCCACGCGGCACCCAGAAAACCGTCCTCTCATAAAACTAACTAAACACTGCCGTAGTTATGGGACTCTCTGCCGGGAAGAGTCACTCCCGAGTACGTGGACCGGGTGTCATGCGGATAGCACGAAATGATGTACCAGCAGTGGATTAGAGCAGGCAGAAACCCCAGGAAACAGAGCGCAATGTTGATCCAGAAGTCTGCTGAGCAAATTCCTCGCTTGATAGCAACAGGGACAAACGGCAAAAAGATACCGATAAAAGCGAAAAGCCAATCTCTAGCGTGCATGCTGGTGTACAGATGTGTTCTTTCCAAAGCCCGGGCTGAGATGAGTTACAGATAAATAGGGCGTTTATATAACAACCACTCCAAGAAGCTTCTTTTCTCAAAAAACAGGCTTCTTTTTATCTTGTATTTATATATGTGAGAAAAAAAAAAATTAATATTAAAAAAAATGACATTTTCTTTATCGCCTGCAAACAACAGCAATCTAAAAGGAACACCCGATTTAGACCTCTCCTTGGATTGTTTTTTTTACTGACGGTCCTTCCGGTGAGTTTTTCCCCACTCAGACACCGCTCGGGGTCGGCAGATTGTTCCCAGCAGGATCCAGCCGCTCTGTGGCGCGCTGTGTTCGTTCCCCCGCACCCGGCAACCCGGACAACTCTCTTTTTACTGCTCTCTAGCTTCCCCAATCGGGAAATAACCACCAGCCGCAGTTCACACTGCTTGCGTAAGCACTGAGGTAACGTTTATCGATAGATATGATGATATTTACTCTACTAGATCTCTAGGACTGCATTCCATAACTGACCTTGTGACACAGCTTCTCACAGAACCCGGGGTTCTTCATCTCCAGCTCGTACATCACCGTCTTCAGCTGCTCAATATTCCTCTTGAACCGCTGAGAGCCTGTCTCTCTGGCAATGCTGTCAAACACCTCTCGGACAAGATTATTGCAAAAATACCGGCCCCGGGGATCAACATTCTCTTTGACAGACACCCCAGACTCCACCACGTTTTCTGTCTCATCCACCAAGCGTGCACGTCTCAGAGAACTCTGCGGTCGCGAAACGTGATTCTGATTCGATCGATAGTAGTACAGTGGCGAGGTTGTTGGTGTCACTGTAGGCTCAACTTTCAGAATGCTATTGTCGTAATCGTCACTCTCCTCATCCTCCGGCTCGTGGCGGTCTCGACCTGGAACGCTCAGGGAGGACGTCTCGCTCACATATTGAGCAATCCTGAAAGAGCTGTCCCTCACTGTCGGATCAAACTCCCACTGGACGGCTTGGCCGCATCTTTCTTCTTGAAAGTTGAGCTGGAACTTGGGTCTTTTTTTCAAAATGTGCATCTTGTTTTTCTTCTCAGTAATCAGTGGGATTAGCGGGCTGTACCGATTCCGCACTTTGTACAAGAACTTGGTCTTGAGCAGCTGTTTGGCACTCGGCCTCTTGCTCGGCTCCTTGTGAAGACATTCTTTGACAAACTGCTTCAAGTACACTCCATACTGGTCCCCAGTAAGAATCGGAGCAGGCCGATCTGGGATCTCAAAAATAGCACGCATAGGCTCCTCGTTTGAATACGGCGGATACCCAGTTGCAAGTTCTATTGCCGTGATCCCCAGTGACCAGATGTCCACCTTCTCGTTGTAACCGTCTCGCCGAAGAATAATCTCCGGGGCCATCCAGAATGGCGTCCCAACAAACGTCTCTTTTTTATTCATTGTCTCTGTTAGCTGTCCGCTGACTCCAAAATCAGCAAGTTTGATTTGTCCACTGTCAGTAACCAATATGTTGGCAGCTTTCACGTCTCTGTGAATCTTCATCATCGAATGCAGATACTCTAGGCCTTTCACGGTCTCGCGAATAATAAACGCAACCACTCGCTCATCAAGCTTCTTGAAACACTTCAAGAAGTCGGCACACGATCCGGCTCCACAATACTCCATCACAATCCACATTGTCACATCCTTGATATACGTCTCAAAACAGTTCGTGATGTAGGGTGAGCGTAGACCCTTCAGAAACTTGATCTCCTGAATCAAAACAGGAATATCATCCTCAGACTTCTCCAAATCAATGATCTTCACGGCAACGACCTGTTTCGTCTTCATCAACTCTCCCTTGTACACATCACCAAAGTTTCCTCTTCCTATGCATTCTCCAAGCCGCACAATCTTCATTGGATCGTACGGCTTAGAGCCGCCAGGGCCATAAGAATGTGAACTTTCCATCTCACTAGCAAATGTGCAGTGACCGCTGACTCTTAGCTCTATTCCATACCCACTCGGTCTTTTAGCGCCTCAACGACAGTAGATAAGTTATCGTCAGCTTATAAATTGTATGGAGAGGTAACTTGTTTTCGAATTAAAAAAATCATCCCCTCTTTCTACCCGCCAACAGCTTTTTTTTTCCTCCTCAATTTCTTATCTTTTTTTTCAAAATGCTGAACTTGTGCTCCTTGGAAGACGGTTTCATAGAATCGACAGTAGAAACGCCTTTCGTGACAGCAGATCCCGGAATCGCAATGTTCACGGCAGCCACATCGCAACTGCCTTTGAGCCTCTTGATTTTGCACTGCCAGTAATCCACCGCTTCCTCTGATAATCCTATATGCGTATTGACACTGGTTCCACAATCAGCGCCATTAAGTATGAGAAATTCTGCAAAATCAAACAAGTATGCCTGGTTTTCCATCACTGTAGGGTGTAAAAGAGAGAACTCCAACATTCCAATTCCTGCAGGGAAACTGGATCCCTCCACATGAGCTACCTCTGCAGATACCTCCTGGTTTACGTCAACCCCCAGTGCGATACTGGTTAAGGCTTCAGTGAAGTTGTGTGTTCTGATCGCCTGGACCAGAGTACTGACAGCTTCTGCTTTAGCATCCTGCCTTACGTACAACTTCCTCGCATACTTGTCTGTGATAAACTTGAGGCGGGAGTCATCACTAGAAGCAGCAGATATTGCAGATTCAGGCAACAACCGCTCCTCAAATATTGATTTAGAAGCTCTGTTATTGATGTTGCAAAGTAGCGACAAAGTCTCTTTATTGAATGAGTCCAACCTGAGTGAGCGCACTTTTGAAACACCCGTTCCCAAAGACCTATGACACGAGGAGCACTTCACGCAGAAAACTATCAGCAGATTGATAGAAACCCATTCAACAGAATCTTCGGAGCCACAGTCACAACAAATCAAATTGCTTACATCAACCTGCTTCACCAATTTTAAATTATCCAAAGAAACAGAAGACACACGACGGGAGCGAGGACTCTTTTCTCTCTCTCCCTTGCGACCTTGAAGAACTTGAGAGCGTCTTGAAGATCCACCACTGCTCGAGTGTTTGTGAGTATGACCATTCGAGTCCCCTTTACTGGTATTCCTTGACCTATTTTTGTGAAAGGTTATCAATTGTCCTGCATCATATAATGCTTGAATCCATGAATCCCGGTCTTCCTCAGATATGGCTTGGTAATAATTCTCCATCCCTGTGCTGGTTATGATTCTGAAGCAATACTTTCTCTTATCAATATCGAGTGACTTGATACTTGCAAGGGAAATATCAATCGGCTGGTTTCTTCTGGACGTACCTTTTCTCCAGTCCATAAACTCTGAAAGTTGTCCGTCTTTCAAAACGACCCACTGCTTATGCCAGCCTGACTTTCCCTGCCCGCCTTGGGTAAACAATATTCCCGTTTTCTCTGCAGAAGAGGTGGTTGTTATTTTCGAGAGAGCCTTGGTTAGCTCTGGCAATGTTGCAGATCGCTCAATATTATGTCTCACTTTGTTTCGCTCAGACTTGGACGCATTATGTTCTGAGATGAACTGGGAACGATTCCCAACTAGATCGGAAATCATCGAGACCAAGGTATCTATCAAGAAACTGATATAATTGAATTTTGCCAACTCAAAAGTCTTACGCTTGAGCAAAAACTTCTCGTCCTTTGTTTTTCCTGAACTCAGGAGCTTGGACAACCAGTCGTAGTATTTCTTACTCTCTTCTTCAAAAATGCGCTTCTTCGATGAAAGTGCCACTTCTATTCCTGAGGCAGCAACAGGAATTGAAAGTTTGGACCGCAGTCGCTTTATAACAGTTTTGCCCTCGTCAGGCGGAATCTCCAGTGCACTCAAGAGTGATTTGTCAAATGTGCAGCCATAGAATGTAGGTAAATAGCTTTGAGTATTAGTGAGAGAGGTCTGTAATACGGCCCTGGTTGAAGCTAGTTGTTTACAAGACGCCTCGTAGCTGGTTAGACTATCATTGTTGGTCTTTGCTGCTTGCTTGAGTTTCATAATTTTCGTCTCATAGCTGCTCAATGTTTCTCTAAATAAGGGACCGTCGTCAAGTGAAACGGGGAAAGGTAGCACAGCCGATGTTGGCGCGCTATCTAGTGAATCAACAGCAGTTTTGATGGGAACCTTCACAGAATCGCTCTTTGAAGATGGCTCAACAAAAAATGACAGACTAGAAAGCACCTGCTCCGACTCCATTAGCTGTAACATCACTTTTCCTGTGGTTTCTGCTCCAATTTGAAAATCTATACTCCCTTCCAAGTCGGCATCCAGTTTATATTTGTCTTGCTTGTTGGTTGAAACAACTAAGTACCTTTCATCGGAGTTCCCAGATTGCCTGAAAGATACCCGCACATGTTTGTATTCGGGCGGCATTCTAAGTAGCAGATCGGAAGCGCTTTGGACAAGCTGTGGCTGGTGTCGATCTACTGTTTTATTCAGACAGTCTATGGTAATGGACTCATCGTGTGTACCTTTGAACTCAGCCTTGGTCATACAGAGCTTAGCTTCGGAAGAACCATCCTGTTTCAGCAGAGAATCAACGACACTGTTCATCCTACAGTGCTGTCTGCGTTTTTTTTAGGAGCGGGTTATCTCTTGTTATGGAACGGCCTCGAGATTAGTGTACTTCTTTGGAGGCTGTGTCTCAAAACAAGCGCGCTTTCCCTTTCAATGACGGTGTATGTATAGATCCAGGATCCTCCTCGTTTTGCATCTAGCAGCAGTTGCCTGCCAATTGTAGATTATTGTTGCTAGTAGCTCTATATAGTATTGCTCCTGTTTGTTTCCCAGAATCTTTTTAGAAGAAAAAAGGTTTCACACACACACACAGGCTATCGCTGAGCATCCGTACACCAGCACACCAGCACGACGATAATTACATCGATCTGCATGTAACGATCACCAGGGCTGGGTTTACGATATTTCCTTCTTTGCAGAACAATCCAGTAAATAGAACAGTCTATTATACCTATATACTATTAACAACGAACACGCTCACCAGACCCAGCCTTTTCAAGTGTTGAAAAAAAAAACACACACACCCGTCTTACAACAGAAGGGCACCAGCAGCGAACGCAGCCGCACCAGCAGCATAGTAGGAGCCAAATCCAGCAACAGGAGCAGCGCCAACATAAGTGGAAATGCTCGAGTTCTTGTATGGGCAGTTGGTGACCGAGGCGTCGCATTGGGAAATAGTCACAGAAACGGTACTGCTTCTAGTGGTGGTCTCAAAGACAGAGCTGACAGCAGCCATAGCCGAGGAGGCTAGGATGAGAGAATACGTAAACTTCATTGTAGAGTGATCGGCGAGAGTTTAGCGAAAGTCGAAGGATGTTGATTTGGAACAACCGAAAGCTCAACTAAGTAGTAATGTAGACGGGGAAGGTAAGTAAGTCGATGTGAGAAAAGAAATGTCTTCTGTGCTGAGAAGAAGAGTCCTATTTATGTTGAAAATTCTGGACCGAGAAGCAACAGAATACATGGTCCTGAAACAGCACATCACCTTCCGGATTTGCTCTGATGTCTCGCAATCACGCCGGATCAGGAAGGTGATGTCAGCTTAGCCCTGTGCGCTAGCAGAATATGTATCCTGCTACCACCTGTTTGAAGATGGATTTGAGGAAAATATAGTACACTCCTGTCCCAAATAGGAAATTTGTGCTAGCCATCAATCGAAGATAAAGTTGCTGGGCTGCTCTGAGATACATTTTAGGGTAGTTACAGGTAGAGATATGGAACTTCGAGGTGTTTCGATGTAGTTGATTGGGGAAAGCGTGTCAGGACGCAGAATATACGCATTGTTTCGCGGCGGCAAGTCAGCTTCCCACTATTGTGTACAGTAGTAGTAGTAGATAGACTCTGGAGGCTGGTGCGAGGAGTAGCTGGGCTCTGTGAGGACGCAAAGAGATGCGGAAGGAACACGGAAACCCCAGCATTCTCGGGATTGTGCGGCTTTGTGTGTGAGCGTGGCAACCGTACTGCTACTGACTGAGGCAAGCGAGTGTTCCTCCGGGAGATCCGGGCGCTGCAGCTGTTGGGAGGTTCGTCAGCCTCCAGTTTGTCGGTCTGCTCCCGGGGAAGGGACGCTGGATGTTTGGGTGGAGGGGCGCTGGTCCCCTGTATCCAGTTATACAGAACGCCGAGCGGGAACCCACCGGCTGCCGAGGGGAAGGGGGGGGGGATCTGGCGGCCGTTGCGAGACACATCGCGGGCTGTCATTAGTCTCAAAGAGGAAGATTGCCGGATCCGGACACACAGCCATGATTTCGATATTTTTCAGCGAAGGAGAAAAGAAGAGAGCAGACCACAAATGGTAGGCTAGCCCCAGCAGCGACCGCTGGGCTCGCTAGGCCGGGACTCGACAAGAAGCATCACCCGCTCAGAGATCGTAAGGGCTCGTCCACAATGAGAAGCATCAAGTGTGTCGTTGTAGGAGACGGAGCGGTGGGTAAGACGTGTCTGCTGATCTCGTACACAACCAACCAGTTTCCCGAGGACTACGTGCCTACAGTGTTCGACAACTACTCCGCCAGCGTGGTTGCAGACGGAGAGAAGGTGACGCTGAATCTGTGGGACACTGCTGGCCAGGAAGAATACGACCGACTCAGACCCCTTTCGTATCAGCAGACAGAGATCTTTCTGGTGTGCTTCTCTCTGGTAGAGCCAGCCACATTCGCCAACGTGAAGAACAAGTGGATCCCTGAGATCAGACATCACTCACCAAAAGACATCCTCATAGTGCTAGTGGGGACCAAGCTCGACCTGAGGGACGACCCCCATGTGCTGGACCAGCTGGAAGAAACAGACTCCTCTCCTGTCACATACAAGCAGGGCGCAGCTCTTGCTAGCGAGCTGGGATGCGTTGGCTACATGGAGTGCTCGGCAGCATCTCAGCAGGGAGTCAGCGAACTGTTCGAATACGCCATAAGTTCGGTCATCCACCCTTCCCACTCAGAAGCAGAGGTGGAAAACACGTTCGCTTCCTCTACATCCAGCAAGCAACAGAAAGCTGTCACCAAGGCTCCCGGATCTACTTCCAAGGCCAGAAAGGCCCGGAAACAAAAGAAGTGCACCATCCTCTAGATGGTGACGTTGTGCGTTGCTATAGACTATTTCGCGTTTACTTTGTAGCTAGCATGATTAGCCTCGTTTTTTGTTTATTTACTGCGCTCTGTTGATTAAGGCCATTCTGGCAGGATGCACACCGCCATCACCAGCAGCGTCCACCTCACTTGTAGCAGACTGCTTACCCTTCTGTTTCTCCTCCTCCTTACTGGATATCTGGACTTTCCGCATAGCCACAAGCTTCTCGTTCTTGTGCTTGATCTTTTCCAGCCTATCCTTGGAATTTCCACCTCCTCCTGCGGTCAGCTCCACGTTGATCTTACGGTTCTTCAGGATAGTATGGTGCTGACGTAGTGCCACATCTATGTCTCTCTGAACATGGTCACGCTCGCTGCTGAACTCCAGAAATGCTATTCCCTTATCCTGCCTCAGTCTTACTTTGTCCGGGGAACTTGTCTTGAAATGGTCAGCTATAACGTCAGCCGTGATATCGTAAGACAGATTCCCCACAAACAGGATCCGTCTGGGCCCGTTTTCTCCGCTGGATCCCCGTCCTTTTTTGCCTCGACGGGTCTTTCTTTTCTTTGGCTGCGACTCCTCTTTCAGTCTCTGAGCTTCATCATCTTGTGCTTTCACTGCCTCCAGCTCCTCTGAAGCCTTTTCGGAGTTTTTGGCTTTGAACTCCAAAGCCTTTTTCTGCTTTTTTGTTAGCTTGACTTGTGTTTCGCTCATTTGTGTCACTATATGATGGTATAAGTACTCTTCTACTAGAGATCTTGAACGTTTTTCAAAATTTTCTTTTTAATCATATAAAAAAATAAATTTTCCTTCACTATCTGAAAATAGCTACAGATATAACCTCCGAAAATCCTCCTCTCCTAGATAGCTAGCTCATTTTCTTCCAGAGAGTACATTCCAAATGCCTCCCAAAATACACATTAATCTGAAGCGGAAACAGACTCCCAAACAGGGGAATGAAACGCAGGAAATCTCACACGCTGAGAAGGAAGACCCTCCTTCTTCAGAAACAGCCTCCAGAGACGAAAACCACAGTGAACAAGAACCAGAAAGAGGACGACAAAAAGACGTTTCCTATACAGAACAGGAAAATGAAGAGCTGAAGTCGCTGATGGGATTCGGGGGATTCGGATCCACAAAAAACAAAAAAGTATCAGGCTCTGACTGCTACGGAATACGAAAGAAGCAGAAGACCACGTACAGGCAGTATATGAACCGAGAAAAGGGGTTCAACAGACCTCTTTCGCCGCCTCGCAAAAGTAAGGACTAGACCAGATCATATCAGATCATATCTGTATTAATACAACCACTGTACTCTATTTGTTCTTCAGGAACTCTGAATGCTCCTTGAATAGCTGTTTATGCTTGGATTCCACTTCCTGGTAAGCATTTGTCAACGTGGCCAGCTGTTCTTCCAGCTCTCTGATTCTGTCTTTGGTTCCGTTTGGCGTAGATCCATTTTGAACCACAGTCGAGCTCACCTCAGACAGGTTCGTGAACCACCTCTCTTCATTTCTAACACCTTCCAAGAACGTCTCCAGGTCAAAATCAACTGCGGGCTTATTTTGCAGTATCTCCTGATCTCCTAATTTGACTGTGATTTCGTGTCTGAAAAGATCTTTAGGCTCTATCAAGGTTCGTTTGAGGACAGGAAAAACCCTTCCCGCATTCCTGCTCGCGTTAGTCAAAGCGGGTGAGCCTGCATTCACCTGAAATATCTTCACACATGAGACGCCTCCAATCAGTTTCTTGAGCCTTCTGACTATTTGCTTTGTGACAGTGTCCACCACAAACACTCTGCCATGCGAGTCTCCAGAAACAATTACCGTCCCATCAAAACTCACATCAATGGATAGAACACTATTTTCCTGCTCTCCCTGATTCAGACCCTGATGGTGATGAACAAATGTCTCCAATAGGAGGTCGTCGTTTTTCAGCGTGACGATCTTTCCACATCCACCCACCTGTTCGAGTATGTTTGTGTCCTTGCTCACTCTGAATAAAGGAACAGAGCGAATAGTTCCGTTCGAAAACCCGACATATAAACTTCTGAATGCAGGATCTGCCGCGATACACTCTATAGGGAATGGTGTCACAAAGGTGGTGACCAGCTCACTGGATGTGATATTATAGCACCTGATGGTGGCATCTTTTGACACAGAGAAAAACCTCACGTCGTGAACAAGTCCTTTGGTGACCAAGATGTCTGTGATTGGCAATGTGTGATCAGAGAAGACGGCATAACTCTTGAACGACTTACCAGTGTCTATTGCTGACGTTTGTGAATCCGAGATCAGGTCTATTATTTTCCATACAACCACTCGGGAATCTAAGCCCCCGCTTATCACAAAGCCCTTCACGTACTTGACCACGGAGATCGGCTGGTAATGAAGTGACTTGACAGCAAGTAGCAGTCCAGAGTCAAGCTCCCATATATATAGCTTCCCGCTTTTTCCGCCTCCTATAAGCAGCCACTTTGATTGCAATAGTGGATGGGAGCAGATCTCGAGACAGCAAAGCTCTTCAGGGATCGGAACAATCTGCTCAGGGCTTTCCTTGCCGTACGCATAGATATGGATAAGGGCCTTGCCGTTGCAGGCGACGATAGTCTTTTCGCCAGAACCCAGTCCTGTCAAAACACACGCATTTTTATTCGAGTAACACTGTCTATATTGTAGTAGATGTTGGGAAGAGTGGATTGAGGAGACATATCCAAACGATGCGGTCTGCTTTTTGTCGGAGATATCTCCCAGACAGTTGTAGAACACTAGTTCGTCCATGGTCAGGGATCTGGGCAGTTTGTCTCGCTGTAGCCGATAGAAGATGGAGAAGAAGCACCTCTCTCCTCACAAGCTATGTAAATAGAATAAAAATTTATTTTTTCCAAACTATGCGGCTCACAACATCCGTGCATTGGATCTGGTGGATTTTTTCTCAACAAGACACGAGTTAAGTGAGATATAGTAAGAAATAAGGAGCCAGGGGGGGGGGGGGTAGGAACCTTGAAAGAAGAGAGCAGCTTTGAGAGACACGCCACAAGTTTTCAGCGGCAACGACGAAGAAGACTGACTGAGACCACTCTCCTCAACTAGCGTCTTCCCCTTCTCCGTAAGGCTGCAAAAGACAAGCACAATGCCCCTGAATATTCTGGGTACCATACTTCTAGAAGGAACCGACAAGGTTCCTGGATGGAGCTATGTCACGAAATACGGCCCACCCCTGGTAGGTGTGGGGCTTGCTAAGTACTACTTTGGAGGCTCCGTTAATACATGGGAAAGAGATCTCCACGGTAAGGTGTATATAGTCACGGGGGGAACTTCTGGAATAGGAGCAGCTTTAGTGCGAGAACTGGCGTCAAGGGGAGCCCAGCTGGTTCTGTTGACGTCGCAGTTGACCTCAGAAGGCTCCTCAACTACATGGCTCTCTGACTATGTTGAAGATCTCAGAGAAGCTACGGGGAATTTCATGATATATGCGGAAAGCTGCGACTTATCGTCTCTACACTCCGTGAGAAAGTTCGCTACCAAATGGCTTGACAATGCGATCCCGCGAAGACTAGACGGAGTGATCTGCTTGGCCTCTGAGTGTGTACCGATTGGGAACCACAGGGGAGCAAGTCAGGATGGAGTGGAGCTTCAGATGGCGATAAACTATCTCGCTCATTTCCACCTGCTTACGCTCCTTGAACCTGCGTTGAAGGTCCAACTGGCCGATAGAGACGTGAGAGTCGTACTTGCTTCATGCATATCGCAATCCACCTCAGATTTTGATCTGAATGATCTACTGTGGGATTCAAGAAAATATCCCAGAAAGCAGCCTTGGAGAGTTTACGGCACTTCCAAGCTGATGCTCAACATGTTTGGGAAAGAATTTCAAAAAAGGCTCAACAGTTTCCAGCGGAAGGATGGACAGCCGAACAATGTGCGAGTGAATGTCGTGAATCCAGGAATTACTCGGTCACCCTCGACAAGGCGGTTCCTTTCTATGGGGACCATATGGGGACTCATGCTCTACATCTTGATGTATCCTATTTGGTGGGTACTGATCAGATCCTGTGAACAAGGAATGCAGTCATTTCTGTTTAGTATATGTTCTCCCGAGTTGGCAAACAAGAAAGGGGGGAACTATATAAAGGAGTGTTCTGTTGTGCTCAACGAGTCAAAAAGAGAGCTGAATGACGAGGAATTGCACACTGCCACATTCAATAAAACAATTGAGCTTATCAACGTTTTGGAAAGACGGTCTGCCGTTGAGAGAAACATGAACAAGAAGAAGAAGAAGCGGCAAGGAACAGAATCCAGCGAGAAGGTAGATAAACCGGTGAAGAAGGAAACCAAGCCCCCACAGGAGATGCAAAAACTTAGCCTTTTCAGCGAGGCTTTTAAGGAGAATATGCCATCCCAGAATCAAAAAATTCTTTTTCCAAGGGTTAACAAACCAGAAAATGCAGAAGAGGAACAGCTGAAAAACTTGAGACTCAAGTCTTTGAACGAGAAGCTTCAGAAACAAGATGCTGTGGCTACCAAGAAGGCTTAGCCTGCATGTACATTGGTTGTGATGTCGATTCACCTATAACCACCTATTTGGTTTGTATCGCTACGATATGAGTTTTGAGGCCGTCTGGGGGGTAGAGGAGCGCTGTTTTGTTGTTGCTGATAGTGTCCCTGACTGTGAGGCTGCTGCTGGATCTGGCCGGCCTTAGCCCTCGCAAGCAGCAGCTTTACTACTCTTGTATGGACAATGGCAGCGTTTCGGGTGGAACACCCGTTCATCCACGACAGAAACGAGCCGATCAAAGGAGGAAGAGAAATGAGAAAGTCAAACACAATGTTTGCCTGCATTTTAGCGTAGCTGGCAGAATCAATATCGAACGTCTGTGCCGCCATATGCACCAGCCGGGCATGTACTGCGTACATCAACATTGGGCCTATTCCCGGAATCATCACCACAATAGGCCCCAATCCGATTCCGCAATCGATAGGATAACACCCCATGAAGCACTTATCGTCGATCCAAGCCCTTCGCTGCACTTTTTTCCAACACTTCTTCTCCTCCTTAGTGGCGTTTTCAGGAAGCTTGAGTTTCTTGGTTGATCCGTCAGGCAACTGTTCGACATAAGGGTTCTTCGTCTGGAACTTGTCGCCAGCATACTCATTCCACTTATCCACAACCGTGTCATAGAATGGCAGCGACTCCAGATTTTGTGCAGCGCTCTGCAGGGCAGTCTGAAAGTCTGACATGCAATGGTTCAGTACCGAGCTTTACTGGATGGCATCGCACGTGCTGTCTCCAGTAGTGGCAGTAGATATATTTAGCTACTAATGATTTATTGCTCCAAATCTTTTTTTTTCTTTCTTTCTTTCCTACAAGTATTTCTTGGCGTCCGAGACACTGGAAAATGTCGGAACGCGGGGAGAAACATCTCTACACAGCAAACTTTAGGTGGGGGGGGGAGGGGGGCGAAGCGAATAGAGAACAGAAAGTGGTGATTGTGAATATGTTTTTTTTTTCTCAATGCTCTCTCTCTCTATTATTTTCCACAAAAAAAATTCATGGCTCCGCGAGCTCGATAGTAGTGCGCGCACCAAATGAACAGAAGATAGAAAAGTTCCCATGTGTCTGGGATATCAACAACCACAAAATGTATAACGACAAGAGTGTTTGTAGCGTCCTCTGACACCATATCAGTTTGATCTGGACGAGAGAAGCGATGTCACCTACAGCACAAGAAACAGGCCTTTTAGAGAGCCGGGTTTGGATAGACGGGTGTTTCGACTTCGCACATCATGGTGAGTATCGATACACAGAGCTGGAATGATCACGACACAGGAGATTCTAACGGTTGAACCAAGGACATGCTGGTGCAATGCGTCAGGCTCGTCAACACGGCGAAGAGCTCTATGTTGGGGTGCACTCGGACGAGGATATACTGAGAAACAAGGGGCCTGTGGTGATGAAACTGGAGGAGCGTTTGATTGCAGTTGAAGGGTGTAGATGGTGCACCAAATCTGTAGCTGGAGCACCGTATGTGACCGATCCCGAGTTCATGGACAAGTTCAGATGCAAATACGTGGTACACGGAGACGATATCACCACCGATGCTGACGGGGAAGACTGTTACAAAGTGGTGAAGCAGCTGGGTCGATTTATTGTTGTGAAGCGGACCCCCAACATATCCACTACCGATCTTGTGGGCCGGATGCTGCTCTGCATGACCACACATCATCTTCCCAAGCTGATGTCAAAGGACGTTGTCTTTGAGAGTTCTGCATCATCGAATTTCTTGCTCTCGGAGGAGGCTCTTGCGAAGTATCACTCTTACGCAACAGCAGAAGATGGAACGAGCGAGGGCGTTGTTGTGTACGCTTACACGCAAGACGACGGCAATCTGCACGAGCTTGTGAAGGGTAGACCTCAACTGTGGAGCTCGAAACAGTCCATGTACTACATTGACGGCGGGTTTGATCTACTGAATCCGGGCCACATCACGGCTCTGAAAGCACTCAGATCAAGAGCAGACAAGGACTGTGCCCTGGTTATAGTGGGGATCAATGACGATCATGACGTGAACCAACACAAGGGCCTCAATTACCCGATCATGAACATGTTCGAACGTACATTATGTGTTTTGCAGAGCAAATACATCGATGGAGCGGTGATAGGTGCACCATACCAACCGACCCCGCAGTATTTGTCCCAGTTTAACATCCGCTACCGTGTTTTCCACGGACCGACCCCGATCCGTGACAAGAATACTTATCGGGAGTTACAAAGTTTAGGGGTGTTTGAGCAGCTGGCGGCACACAAATATGACCACGTCACCGCGGAGGACATTGTCAATCGTGTGCTAGAGAACCGCAAGCTTTACGAGGAACGACAGCAGAGAAAGGGCTGGAAAAGTGATCGCGAGAAGAAACTAGAGCTATCAGGAGAAGCTGAGGCTGTATGACTTTTTTTCGAGCCTTGAGAAAACTCAGTCAAAAGTTTTTCATGTACTCCTACCGAGAGAAGTGAAGAGTTTTAACAATCTCAGAAATGGATGTCACTCAATCTGCATATACACGGAGCAGGTAATCCTTGCAACACTCTGGGATGGGGAAACGGAGCAGGGCTTCTGGAAATGCCAAGTCTAAAAAGTTCAAGAGCGGAGCATTGGTGGAGCCAGGCCAGTACGGGGTCTACTCTTCATGCAATCTCCACAAGGAGGGAGCAGCAGCCAAAGAGTTGAAACAATCTCTTTTTGACAGACTGGAGCTATTCGAGCAAGACAGCAACGGGACAGAGAGCGAGGAAGAGGAGCAACCGCAGATCTCTGTAGAGGACGCGATCAAGAAGGAGATCGCAGAGATGAACGCAAGCAATAAGGATGCCAAACACAAAGATATCATCAGGGAGATTCCGATAGGATGTGACTCGCTGATATTCATCAAGACGAGAAAACCCATTGTGCCTTCAGAGTTTGTGGTTGAGCTGTGCCGCGATCTCTACGAATCCAAGGCCAAGAGCTCCAGGTTTCTGCAGAAACTAACACCTATAGACAAATCGTGCAACTCAACCGAGGCCGAGTTCCGAAAGCTGGCCGCCCCAATGCTGGAAGGACACTTCGCTAGTGAAGAGTCCTACGCAATCAACCTCGTGAAACGCAATTTCAACGTCATAGAGCGGGACACTTTCAACGCGATAGTTGCCGAGCTGTTGCCGGGCCACAAGATGAGCTACAGAAGTCCTGATAAGCTGATCAACATCTTCTGTTTCAAGAACAACATAGGCATGAGCGTGGTGGACTTTTCCGTTTACAGCAAGTACTGCAAGTTCAATGTCCAGCAGATCCACGATCACGTGAACGGGCTCGTTTCAGAGGACCGCGAGCCCCGGCCGCAGGCTTGAAGAGAGACAGACACTGTACATTTTGGCGGGGGATCGTGCACAAGCGTCGCGTACACGGCGCGCTGATTGCGCGGCATGAAATTTTTTCCTCCAGCCATGGATCTCGCCAACATGCAGTGAAAAGCTTTTCAACATGTCCAACAACACTCACACACTGTTTTTCTTCTACCGGAGCGAATACCGGAGCTGCACAGGCGTCCAAACGCCCTGTTTCTCAGGCCCGTGTACTTGCAGCTATGTTCAATGACTGACCGTGGCCGAAAATACACGCGACGCCCTGAAAAAGCCCCGGCGTTTTCTGAAGACAGGTCCTGGCTTGCTGTGATTATTTGCAGTTATACCAATTGTTCCAACTGAATGAAGTCTCATGTGTTGACAAATGCATCTCGTTAAGTTTCAGCCTTGTATGAGCATGCCAAGGAGCTGTCTTTGGAGGCTATCGGGGCCGGTTTGGTGATTAGGTAAGTGGCTCTTTTCACTTGCACAGAAAACAGCAGAAAAGAAACCAGCCTTTTTTGAGTGATGAATCATCCGACCGGGCGGACATATGAGTACCATCTGGCCACTATTCACATAGTAGCAGCGCTCTCCAGTGTACTAATCTTTAGAGGGTGCCGGCCGCGTGGGAATTGATGAGAGGTCGAAGATAACTGATTCAAGTGGCTTTCATTCCAAGCGTCTTTGCACTACTTCTCCAGTATGCCATACTAACATCAGAAACGCGCAGCAACACCAGGGACGTTTTCGTTTGACTGTAAAAGGATTTCCATCCAAATGAATGCTCCTTTGCAACAACTCCGTTGGTACTTTGATGATGATCAACTTATTCACACTGTAAGAGGCCCTCTTGGGTCTGTGATTTCCTAACAAAATTACTGATTTAATGATTCTGATATGAGCGCCTAATGGAGTTGTGCGAAAAAACAGCACAATCAACCGGGCTATGTGCCTGATACATCTTCCATAAACACTTACGTAACCTATCTAACCCTTTAACCTAACAAAACAACCCGTATCTCCCAGAAACTAGCTCCTTCCTCAGTTCAATCATCTCCTCCTTGTACCTGAACAGCTCGAAATCGTCCAGGAATCCCATTCGGTTTACCTCATCGCGGAATCCAGCTGACTTGCGTCTCTTCCACAGCTGCTCAACTCTTGTACTCAGGTCTGTATCCAGCTCTTCTAGTTCCCGATACGGCCTTTTCTGCCGCTGATGTCTAGGCGTGAAAACGCTATCTGTTATCATAGAATCGGAACACAGTGTCCAGCTCGATGTATCCGACTTGGGCTCACCGAACACCATGATCTTGAAGTCAAAAATCTTCTCCAGATCCTGGATGCTGGTATTGAAAGCGTCGTGAGTTCGGGCGTCTTTGGAGGCAGTATCTGACATTATGATTCACCTCGGTTTTGGACAAAACCGTGAGCACCTAACACCGGTTGGCTATCCATCCATCCCTGTAGATATATATATATTTCTGTGCTTGCTGCATCTTGTTGTGTTTTCATATATGTAAACACACTGCGGAAGCAACATGACTCTGATAAGCCACAGTCTCACAATCAAACAGTGACAGCACCCTAAGCGTGCCGTGCAGATCCCTCAACCGCCGTTTATCGTAACAGATGCTGCATGGCTGTGTTGCTGTGTTGCTGCTGCTGCTAGCTGATATGGCGTTCAACCCCGTATCCTCCGTCTGAATCCCCACCTGAAGTGGTGCGCCGATAAGGAAGCAAGCAGGCGGTACATTGCGTACCACCGCATCGAACGCGGCTTTGCGCGGCCCCTATTGTTTGGGAGATTCTCTTATTGTTGTGATGAGTAAAAAAAAAATAGTTGTTCGCGCAACAGTCAATAACCGTAGCAACCTTATCAACACAAGACATGGCAACAAGACAACAGCTGCTTGACAGGAGTTATCACCACGACACGTGACATATTCAGTGTAGTACACGAAAAGTCAGCTTTCTCTAACGATTATCACGTATGAAGTTATCTGAAATGTACTGAGCAAAATCCCCATTGACCCCTTGAACAACGTCAACGTCACGAAGTTGGCGAAACTTCTTGTAGTTGAAATACAAGTTAACAAGATCTTTGACCACCACCACTACTGCACAGCCCACAAGGTTGCGCAGAAATAGACTCTGGTCAGGAGTGTTGACATATTTCTGCAGTAGAGCAGTCAAATACGGAAGTCTTGATAAAATCCGCTTTCCAACTAATGTGCCCAAGTACGGCCATACTATTGTGGAGGCCACAAAGTAGAAGAAATGGTTGCTTTGAAACACCTTAGCGTAATTAAACCGGAAGCAGCTGCTAAGCTCTCTCTTTAGTCGCGCTATCTTGATTCCTCTTATCAACTCAGATGGAAACAATCTTCGCAACACACTCCGCAAGATTCTCACAGTCGCGGAGTCGCTACCATTTTCAGTGGGTTTCTCATCTTGCTCGTGTTGCTGGGCTTCAAGGTACTCATCTTCTTGTCTATTCTCTTCCTCGATTAGCTGCAGCTCTTTTAAAGATAGCCTGTCAGCGATGAAACATGGTTGCACCTGTCTGCACCAACTGTAGTATAGTCTGTTGAGTGTGAGACTGTAGAGCACTCTGTATACGTACTGCAGCGGTATCGTGAGTAGCAGAAATTTCTTTGGAGGATTGTTTCTCAGATCATTGTAGTCCCTGAATAAAAACAGCGGGAAGCCCTCACAAAGCAGATTCAAGACGCTACTGTTGAAAACTCTGACCCTCATGTATATCAGATACAGCGGGATAGATGCTGTCACAACGAGAAATTTAGGAATTGGAAGACGGCCTTTGTCGACAGCGCTCATCAGAGTTCCGACGCCTGACGAACTGACATCCAACAAGGCCAGTTGGACACTGTTGGGTGCAATAAATTGCAGGATACGTAGACCCGTCACGCTTAATCCCATCGTGAAACCAAGTCCAATCGATGCAACCGACGACGATATTATTGACGACGAGATGCAAACCTTCATCATATTCGAAATACCTGTATCGATTGTTTGCCGAATGTTCAGCACCGTCGAGTTCGGCGTCTGGAAGCAGATCTGCCTTTTACACTGAGGACAGTCGATGAAAACGTTGATGGTCTCTGATTTCTGGATGAGTGGGAATCCAAATATTAGGCTCTGGATATTGTAGCTGAACAGCGAAGCCTGTGGTCCAACAGTGGCAACGCCGTTTGTTTGTCGTGGTGGAGATCCTGCAGACGACAACTGCTCCCTTCTTTTCTGGAGGTCAAGACTGGACACCCATGACATGAAGCATTTCCGATGGGCCATGAGAGAACACTGGCATGGCTTTACCCAGTCGTTAGATTCCTTCTTGTTACAGAAGGGAGCCAGCTCGTCTTTGTCTGCTAAACAGATGTAGCACGTACGATTGGCCTCTGCCGGAACGCTTTCAAGCGACTGCATCTCTTGAAATGCTCCGTAGTCTAAGCGGGTAGCTGTACGGGCGCCTCAAAAGCTCACAATATCGTTTTAGCGAGGCCAAGTTGCTCAACTACTCCTCTTCAGAGATTATATATATGTATACATATACTCTACCGACTTGAGTTCTCCACAATGAAAAAAACTCGCTTAAAAAAAAGAGCTACTCTTCAATGCTTAGGTAATCACATCTTTTCTTTCAGGACCGTCCTGCTCTCTTTGATCCACTCCAGCGCGTCAGTTTATATACGTGTCTCGACACATTAGCGCCCAAAAAGACCGAGAAAGCCTCCTTTCTTCTGGGAGTCCGACTTAGCCGGCTTAGAGGTCCCTATTTCCTCATCGTAGCTCACGTAATTGAAAGCTAGATCGAAAAGAACTGGCTTCGATGCCACAGGAACAACTATGGTATCTAAACTGGCGATCTTAGCTGTGATTTGTTCTGGAACAACAGTGGGGAACTTGTCCACATTGTCAATCAACAGATCTGTATCACTCGAGCTCATAAGCCGTTTCGAGTACACGGCCAGAACATGGACATTTCTCAGTCCCTCAACAACGCTCTCTCTCAGATCAGCCAGCTTTGCGTTGGTGGGTAGGTTTCCTGGGAATTCCGTATCAAACTGATCTAGCTTTGTGATAGTATCTTTCGATTTGTTGAAGAGAGCCAGAGACTCAACATACTTGTTGCTCAGTAGGTACCCTTGTGCAATTTTGTACTGCTGTAAACAGCTGAAATATCCAGCCAGGGTTTCCAAGTATTTGGAAAGCTGCTCGCTATTAGCCACACCAGGTAGCTCTTTTATGTCTGTGACAGAGGTGTTGATACTATCCAGGATTTTCAAAGAGTCTCTCAGGCTCTCAAGTAAAGTGGTTTTCGTCATGATTTTCTTTAGCCCTTTCTTTTTGTCAATGTTCGTCAGCAGTGAGATGTCTCTCCGTACTCTAAGCAGCAAATAGTGGAACTTGATGTAGGTCAACACAATGTGTTGATCCTGGTTTTGGTCGCTGTACTCATCATCCTTAGTTCTTTCCATTTCCTGACAATGAGTGTCTAAAGCATCCTGCCAACTGAGCATGGCTTCATCATAAGAGGCCGGCTGTTCTTCGTCAATATGAGTATCCGCTGACTGGCACTTCGTAAGGGCCTTGGCCACATTCTCAGAGTCCAAACGGGCTTCAAACTCTCCCCACTTGATGGACTCAATAAGAGGCTGTTTAGGTGTCACGGTCACAAAGGATGCGTCCTTCTGCTTCAGCAGCTCCACAGCCTTTCCGAGAAAGGGAACCAGGTTATCGTTGACATGCTCTTTAGAAAGGACGTAGGGATCCACACTTCTACGGGACATCTGCGAGGATGTCACGCTCAGAGCGGGATCAACAACAGTGTCAATCAACTCCAAGTATAGTTCACTGTCAAAACCCGACGCTTCTGAGTGAGCCGGATAAAGGTATTCCAAGCAGCAACGAGCCACAGAAAACGAATACACCGCCTCCGCCCATCTCCGTCTAGCTATTGCTAAAGAGCCTTCGATAAGGGCTGCATACACATACAACTCAAGCACGGTACCAAAAACGGGCTCGTTCACCGAAACAGCCAACAGCTTTTTCACATTACGAAGGGCCCTCTTGTATTTGGAAATAATGAACTTTCCTCTTGCGCTAGACGATTCAACATCCAGCAAAAGTCTTATTTCCTCAGCATACAACAAATCCCGCTCAATCTGGTACAGAACAACCTCACCGTATCTTCTGTCACTATCATAGTCTTCTTTGCTTATGGAGCCCACCTTCTCCTTTTCCTTATATTTCTTGGTATCTTTCGTTTGAATCTTCAAGGCCCGACGGAGCTTACCTAATTGCTTATTCACCCGGTGTCTGTGGTGGTGGTAGTCGTCTGCACTCTGCAGAATGACTGCATTTCGTAGGCCGAAACTGGATTTCAAAGGAGACTCCATAGTGTCTGACTAGCTGAAGCTATTCCAAATAAAACAACCGTTGGTGCTCAAATGATATGCAATTTGTTCTGAAAACCGCTACTTCCTCTTTGAATTGGACGAGTTGAAAGAATAAAAAAAAAAAACCACAGACTGTATCGCACACGACCACGATCTACGACAAAGATCTTGTGGTAGTGTAGCAAGCTCCATGCTTGTACAACATCTACGTGTATTGGTTCGAATCGTGACACGTTGATTCATCACTACATAGAACCTCAGTCAGGGAGCCGCCCCACTGAGGTCAATTTCAATCCCGTTACTGAGTCCGTTCTCGCTTCTCAAATCTCCTTCAGGCTGCTTTTTCCCCCCTTCGAAGTTCTCTCTTACACGCAAGTAATGATCAAGCTCATCTGCAGAAACGGAAGGAACCAGCTCTCTTCTAGCCTTATCAAAGTCCTCCGATTGGACCCGGACGTCAATATCCTCGGGAGTTCCGATATTATCAAACCAGTATCTGGAATTTATCTGCTGGTCCTGAGGTTTGAACTTGTTGTATTCCTGAATCAAAGACTCAACCTTTTCTGCTGTTCGAGTCATAGCGCTCAGCATAGCATCTGAGCATAGCGCATAAAAGTCCGCACCAGTGAATGTAAAAGGACACATAGCAGCCACCTTCTCGAGATCAACGTCGGCATGTAACCTGAACTTACGAGTCAAGGCTTCTATAATTTTGGCCTGTTTCGAATGAGTGTCTGAAATCCCAAGATACAGCATCTTATCGAATCTACCTGGCCTCAAAAGAGCCTCATCAAGGAGATCCGGCCTATTCGTTGCTCCAACAACAAATACGCCATCCCCTCCTTCCCCACCACTCATACCATCCAACTCGGCCAGAAGCTGAGAGACGATTCTATCCATAACACCACCTGAATCTCCTTGGTTACCTCTTTTAGGAGCCACAGAGTCCAGTTCATCAAAAAAGATAACACAAGGTTTTGCATCTCTGGCTTTTTGAAATACCCTTCGGACGTTCGCTTCCGACTCACCAATATACATGTTGAGTAACTCTGGCCCTTTTACAGAGAAAAAGTTCAAAGCAAAATTGGTAGCAATTGCCTTTGCCAACAGGGTTTTGCCCGTTCCAGGAGGTCCATAAAACAAAATCCCACTTCGCTTTTTCATCCCGTTACTGAAGAGTTCTGGATGCTTCAGTGGCATGTCTATGGTATCTAGAATCTCATCTTTTACTACATCCAGTCCACCCACATCTTCCCACTTGACATTCGGAATCCGAGGCGCTCCAATTGAGTCACTGAACTTGTTTCTAGCATTATTGAGCGCTTTTTCGAAATCTTCAGGAGTGAACTTAACAAGCCCACCGTTGATTGCGATAATTTCATCCAGTTCAATACTGTCATCTTCAGCTAGATCTTCCAACCTGTCAAGAGCCAACTTCTTAGCATTATCGACAATCGAGGATAGATCATTAGCTGTTAACCCAGCACTCTGTAACGCTAGAAGCTCAGGAGATACATCTTGTCTGGCGACATACTTGTATTCCTCGTTACTAGAATCTTTTTTGGACTCGCCATTGAAAGAGACCAACGTTTCAAAAATCATTCGTCTCTCCGGCTCAGACGGTACAGTCAACGTTATCTCAAACTTTAGCTTGGATCTCAAAACTTCAGATATAGAGTCAGAGTCATTGGATGAGGCTATGAAAATCACTCCCTTAGAAGTGTATTCATCAATGATATCAACAAGTTTCAAGGCCAGCGTCTCCTTCTGCTGCTGGCTTGGATCTACCTTTTTGGCTAGAGCTTCAATGTGTCTTATGAAAAATATCATTTTGGAGCAACTTTCAACAACGCGGTCAGCTTTGCCTCTAATAGTACCGATTGTTTTACTGGCAGAACTTTGATTCAAAAGCTCATATCCATCAAGTTCTAGCAGGTTTGCCCCAAATTCACAAGCAATACTTCGGACCAGCGTGGACTTTCCTATACATCTTGCCATGCTATCAAGTAAGATCGTAGTTTGAAGTTTGATAGTATTGTTCGTCTTGAATGTAGCATCAATTATCTTTCGGAGCTGACTAGCGTACGCAAAAGTGATTGTATTTGAAACTTTCAAGTTGGGATAAGAGAAAATAGTTTCCAGGCCTAGATATTCTCTAATGCAGTTATAGGAAATGTCACAGTCAAAGGAGATGTGATCTGAACAGACTCCAGATTGTATCATTCTGGTTTTCGATGAATCAATTAAATATTGCTGGCCGGGAATCAGATCTTCTTCTCCCGAGTCATTTGCATCGCTAGATCCTCCAGTTACTTTGAACCATGCCACCTCATTCGCAATTCCTTGTGGAATTATCGAAGGAAATGCCTCATCTCTCGATGCTTCATAAGTGCTGAATAGGGATTTTGCAAGATAAGTATCAATAGGAATTGGAATAAACTGGTCTTTAGTGATGATGCGGCGACGTGTTTCAAAATATGACTTCAAGTTTGAGAGGAAAAGATGCTGAAGAGTCCGATCTAGAGTGACTGGAGAAGCAACTCTAGCAATGACGACTTCCCTCGCTAGAGGTACAAATTTCTCTATTTTCGAGCGTGGCATATCCGCTCGTTGTAGTTCATAATCACCTATTTTGTGTATAGTCACTTTCTTGGGGTTGCCGGCATTACTCAAAAACAGCGGAGAAAAATAAGCTGTATTCGATTCAAATCGGTTGGGGTCAATAAACGGGAACAGCCTGACGTACTTGACGACGTCAGTTCTGTTGGCACACGCACACAAAAGACCACTAGCGCAATCGCACCCACTGACAAGAATTTTGACTATATCACCGCTTAAGCACCCCAGATTCTGCAACTCAGATGTAGTAACGCATGCAAAAATCTGGTCGTCATCGTGATCAAGGTCAACCCCTGATTTCAGAATCTGCGTGTACTTGAATAGAGCACCGTGTTCCAGCAGTCCTGTTTTGAGTTCTGCAGGCTGTGAGTTGGCTATGCTATTGAAAAACCCAGAGCTGTCGATTCCAAAGGCGTTGATCTGAAAGTCACTGAGACTGCTGGTATTATTGTCTACTAGTGTTGACGAAGCTGAAAGCTGCGAAAAGTCGTGATCAGACTCCTGTTCCCTAGCCCCATTCGTCACTTTGTCCTGTGTGCGGTCATGCTTCACTATGACAAACCTAGTGGACTCAACTACGAGACCTTGCTCAAGAGGCTCACAGTGAATGACTGTGCCGTTTAATGTTCTGGAAGTCTCTCCATTATAAAGAAGAAGATTTTCCGGGGAACACAACCGCTCTTTGGCCAGGATCTCAATTAGCTTTTCTCTTGGGTAGTTTTCAAGAAGACGGTAAACTTCCAAGGGGAAACTCATGATAACACTGGTGAGAATTGTCAGATTCTCAATTGGCCTCACAATGCAGCGATCTACTGTGAAGTCTGCTCCGTACTGGCTTGATATGCTAAAACTAATAAGCTCCACCATGTCGCGCTCTAGTTCATCCTTCACCGTTACAGGATATATTCGACTCTCTGGAAAAACATCAGTCCCAAGGAGCTGAACTGACGCTCTTCTTCCACTAACATCATCTGAATCTTCAAAAAGACTTGCAAATATCTCCTTACTAAGAGCCACAGAATCCAGTGAGTTTTCTGCATCCAGTGAGAGTTGAACCCTTACTTTAATCGGCCTGGCCTTTGGCCTGGAGTCACTACTTACAAGCCCTGGCATTCTTCGTGACATTAACGGCTAGCTAGAAAATCACGTCATGCCCTGTCGAACAACTCATAAAATAAGAAGAAAGGATGAGATTTCTTATACCTCTACATTCTACTTGATAATTATTTTTCCCCCGCTATATATTTTTCAGCAGTATGATTTACTATCGCGAAAGGTTTCCCAATCGGGTGTTGTGGCGGAGCTTCATTCGTGGCTGAGTTTCCTCTATCATACGATGCATTGAGAGTCTGACCAAACGTGGTCTAGCTACTGATGGAGCCCTTGTTTACTTGTAACCGCCGCCGCCGCGGCAGCAGCAACAGCTGCAAAGTCCGCATGGCCAAGCACACTTTTCACATCAGACGCTTCGACTTCCGCAAGGGCAGCGTCGTCTTGAGAGTCAGAAGAGTCGTTGCTGCCATCCTCTTCGTTGTAGAATCGTGAATCAATCATATTCTCTCTTTTCAAATCTCTAGACTGCTGTGAGCTCAGTGCATCCACCACCTCAGTTTTCTTATCATTGGCTAGCTTCGTAGCCCAGTTTTCCCTCACAGCAAAGTCAAAGAGTGTTAGGCTTCCTAGAGCATCTTGAGCACATAGTCGCTGCTCTCGGATCCACATGTCCTTTCTTGCTTCGTTGGTCAACGATGTCCAGTTGTCATAGGCGTATTTTAGTTTTTCCTTATAGGAGCCAACATCGACATTGACAGAGAGCTCGGGAAGTCTCTCCTGAATATCGGGAGAGGAGCTCAAGTGGTCCAGTAACGTCTGATATGTTTGGTAAGTGGGCGGATCATGAGGCCACAAAGACGGAGGAAGAAAAAAGAGAACCATCCGTGCAAAAGATGGATGTAGAGGAAGCACGGGTAAGCTGAGATTTCTGTAGAATTGCAGCTGGAACATTTCCTTTGCTCTGTATATTTTACTTTGCTTTCTGCGTCGTTCGCGGTTCTTTTGCTTCACATAATCCTGTCTGTTGTAGAGTCGAGCTTTTTCAGCCCGGCGAGTCCTCACCTCTTCCGGATTGCCTCTTCTTGCAACGTTTGATCGGATGAGCTCGATTTCCTCCAGTGGATGAAGTGCAGATCCTTTTCGATTATCTAGATGGCGACCAAGAGAACCTGGATGCGCAAAAGTCTTTCCACAAAAGCGACATATCCTCTTTGGATCAACACCAGAGGGGATATCCACAAGTTTGAGACCTGTTTTCAACCCAGATCCGCTCTTGTCGTTGAGTTCACTGTTGTGATCCTTAGAGTCAGCCTGTTTAGCGTCAGCAGACTTTCGCGTTTCGCTTCCCTCCTGGGACTTGAGTATCTGCTGACTGACAAGCTGTTGTTGATATGCCGCAACTGCTGCAGCTGCGGCTGATATATTCTCATTAACCTTGGAAGCAATGTCACCCGATCCCTGGCCCGCGATGGTAGGGTCGATCTGAAACTCGCTGTTCAAAGAGTGGAGGTCAACATCAGTGAACCCGTTCACAGAAACAACATCCTGAACGTCGTCAGTATAACTCATACTCTGAAAGTACTGGTTGACCTGATTATTGATGGACTGATGATCTCGTTTGTCATGTTGGTGTTGTTGTTGTTGTTGTTGTTGTTGTTGGTTCGGTGCTGTTTGTCGGTCGGCAACATCCGAAACCCGTGGCCGTTTTATTGTAACGGTGCCAGTCTTCCGGCCCTCTTTGACATCCCCTCGTACTTTTCCATCACCCATAACTAGATGTATCTGATTCAGTTAAGTTGTTTCCCCACAATATTCCTTTTCCATCCTTGGTATAACTTAAGATTACAGGTCTTTGACTTTTGTTCCTGCAAAACTAACAGTGAAGGAAAAAGCACAATTGCTGATTATCCTAGGACACCTTTCCACCGGTATATTCCCTGGTGTTTTTGATGTGCGCCTACAAATAAACAAATCAGACATTTCCGACCAAGTCGACAAAAGCCGGAAACTATTGGTGTGGCGGTGCGCAGTAGCTCAATTTGCTTTCGTCACTAAAGGGACTTATAGATACTGAGTCTGTCGCAACCTGCGGCTCTGAACGTCGGCACGCAAAGAGTGTCGTTTGTCCTTTGCAGATCTGAGGCATCACAAGCAGTCAAGTTGTAGGCGTGCCCTGCTATTGTTGAAGCTCCATACCATTTGACCAGCTTTCTGTATGGTGCAAACCTGCTAGGTGTACTCTGAGAAACTCGAGACTCAAACTACACCAGAAATGCCTGATGTCTCATTGAGGACAAGCCACAGCTGGTATCCCCTCTAGCATTGTAGCTTTTGAGATAACACATTCTCTGTCAATACACCGGCATCAGCCACACTTAGACAGCGATATCATTCCAGCCTGAAAAACTACAGTTCGGCAGTGCAGATCGTATAGCCATCAATAATCCTTTCTATTTGCTTAATCAAAAGTTGATGTCGATGAAGGAGGATATCTCTTAGCAACCACGGATGATTCTTCCAAACAGGCACTGCTGTGTCCTCTTGCAGGCGTTCAGTAGGATAGAGGAGTACGGCCAAATCGCGTTCTTTTGAGTCCATGTTTCCATCTTATGCCGCAATTCAAATGGATGCAAAATTAACTTTGGATCATGTTGTCAAAGCGGTCTATCTGTGCTATAGAACCGAACCGCAGCATGCCTCAAAACTTGTATCTGAATATCTTGATGTATCAGGAAGAGGCTCTTTCAAAAGATCCAGCTCCTCTTCAAACCTGGGATCGGATTCAGTGAGGCTGGAAACTATATTCCTTCATCTTTCGAACACTCTTGATACTGTCAAGCGGGGCCATGACATTGGATTGAAGGACATTGGTCTTGACTCTGATGAGATACAGCAATTCAAGCTGATGCTGGTTGAGTTCGAAACAAAGTTTGATAAAGTGTATGATAGAGATCTAAAGAAGTTGCTGAACGTGTTTGAGACAATTGCATCTAAGACCGTTAGTCTTACAAACTCCTCATGTGAATCGTTCCATTTATTCTATCTAGCTCTTTTCATCGACCTTCTTCTCTCTCTGAGATCCTTAGAGGTTCAGAGAAATCAGTTAATCGAACAGAGAAAACGAGTTCTTTCAGAGCAAATCGCTCCTCCGATAAAAGTCAAGGAGCTACCCAAGTTCAAGCTCATCTCCAGCGCCTACAATGTCTCCCTCTCGTGCCTGACCAACAAAGTCGTAACTCTGAAGGACAGGTGTAGGACTATTGACGTTCTCGCAGAAATAAAAGCAAAAGCTTCGTATCGCAGATACAAGGAAAATGACTTTGATTCTCAACGAGAAGAGGATTATTCAAGGTGGCTCAAAGGGAGAAATTGTTTTCGTGATAAAGCTTTGGTTCGCTTTCAGAACAATATAGAGGATGAAACCTTTGAAGGAGGTAACCGTGTATCTCCTGAAAACCCTTACGTCTGCTTTGACTCAGTTTTGGACTTATTTTTACAATCAAATGAAAAGCTGACCTCCACTGCTCTAGAGATTTTGAAAGATTGTTTGTTAGTGTGGCAGCTAGATGGCTATGAAATTTTCATATCTGTCATTAGGGCGTACCTTCGGGTGGCTCCAACAAAGGATAGCACGGAGTTTACTCTGAAGGCTAGAGACACGGCAGGGAAACTGCTTGAGTTTTGTTGCCAGGAATATATTCCTGAATCATGGCCGCTGAGCATAAAAGAGCGGACAGTGATATTCGACCGTATAGTGAAGCCTATAAAGGAGACAGTATTGAGTAACATTTCAGGGCTTTTTGATACAAGAACAATGGGAGAGATACTTATAGGACTGGTTCAAATAAGAAAGAACAGTCCACTTGGTGTATCTGCGGACTTCAGGGATGCGCTCTCAGTGAAGCTGAAGGAGATTCAGAGAACAAGATACAAAGAGAGAATCAAGGTAGTTCCTAGAGGACCAGATGTAACTCTTGATGATGTTTTTCGTCTTTTGGAGGGCGTAGTGGAAGACATGCTTTACCTAGATAATCAAGTGATAAGGGAATTTGAAGCGAAACATGGATCTGTGTTGAGCATAAGCACTCCTTTCAAGAAGTACCTTGCCAGGCATTCATTTGCTGATGTTCGCGCCATTCTCAAGTTCATGACAAAGAGTTCTTCGTTTGACTCAATGAGAGGGAAATATCTGAGGGTTTGGAAGGGGACTTCACGTGGAAATATGGATTTGATCTTGAATGACCTAATAGCTATTAGGGACTTATCTGGGATTTCAGGAGCTGAATTTAGCACTTCAATCGAAGGCTATTTCTTCCCCGATTACTACTCAAGATGTGTGGACTGGTGTTTCGAGATGAAACAGCTTTCAAACACTGCGATAATATCCGACAATTTTGAGCATCTGGACGCTGTTGGATATAGTAGCAGTGTACGCGATCTTTTTGAATTGTTTGAAAAATACTTGAAAGATGTGGAAGATCTTAAGTGGTATAATCGTCAACAGAATGCAGTGCTTTTCACTTTCGTATATGAGACGATTTCGAATATATTGATTGCCTATGCTAGCAGGCTTACCAATGATATTGTTAGCGAGTTGGTTAATCAGAGCGAATTACCAAGGACGATTTGCGCATCCTATATCAAGGTGAACAACCTTTATGCAATTTTGAAAATGTTGGACAGAATTTTTCAGGATGAACTTCTAGACCGTCTTTCTAAGGACATTGGCGGTAGCTCCGACTTCAGGGAACTTACCTCAAAAAAGGGTAAGCTGATCACAATCAATGTTGTGAGGGCTGAGAATATTGAAGATAAAAATAGTGGGAAGGGGCTATCATCATTTGTAAGACTCACAGGGTGTATTGAAAACAGAACTCGTACTGTGATTTTGGACGCTTATCCTGAATGGAATGAGGAATTCAACGCAGAAATCACTGACAGTGACTCGGATAAATTACATTTGAGGATCTTCAGTCAACTTTCTGCAAAGGAGTCTCGGATACTCGACTCATTTGACTATCGGATGAATTACGATCCAGCAAAAGAGAGACAGCAACAACTTGTGAGATTGAGCAATGGCTCGAGGATTAGCTTGTATTTGATCTATTCTTTCGAAACAATCAGAAACGATCCTACCTTTTTCATTGGAAGAACAAGAACAACCGTAATGCAGCTCTGCCAGAGAGTTATCAAGCTTCTCATCTCCAAATACAGCAATATGATCAAGACCACTTTTACGCGACCGAGTCTGGACTCTTCATTTGCCATGTCACCGGGGTTTTACAAGGTGGGCGATTTCCTGAAATGCCACGACGACAGCTCAAAGATCAATGATCCGGCGATCTTGACCCTATGCACTACTATGAATGATGTGATTGTTGTGCTTAGCGAGTCCCTTGAGCCGGTTGCCATAGATGACCTTGTGATTGCCACGTGGACTGCTGTTGTTGTGAGCGCGACCGATCTGATCTTGCCTCCTCTAGCAGCGATCAAGTCTCGTGGCATGTCATTCAGGAGCCTGCCCCCTTCGCAGGACAACAAAATTCTCAACATGCTGACTTCTTCCGTGAAGAATCTGAGCATTGTGGGGCGCACGGACTCTCAGGTTTCGATCGATAGGATGGAGAGAGTAGTCAGCTGGGTTTACAGACTTTTTGCCGAGATACGCGGTAACCTGGACTCGAGTCTTCATGAGAAACTGCTGACGTCTGAGCTGCAGCAGTTCGTCAGGATGAGGGGCTTGTTCTCTTTGGATATCGGCGAGCTACACAACCAGTACGAGACTGCTCTAGCTGGATGGACAGATGTGTTGCGCTCGAAACTGGATCACCCTGGTGATCTCAGAGTTGACGGAACGTTGAAGCGGTCGTCGTCAGTGATGCATCAGGGAACGAGGGGACGAAGAGCAAGAGAGCGCAAGAAGCAGTCGAACCATAAGACAGACAACGAGACGTTCATGCTAAGAGAGCTGGTTCTGCGTGTGCTGCTGGCCAAGTACACGGCGAGTTCCACTGAGTACGTCAACCTCAAAATGGACGAGTTTGAGAAGCTGACGGCGGAGATCCACAGTAAGCTGAAGGCCAGGAAGCTGATCAGAAAGCCTGTGGGCTAAGCCGCTGTAAGCTGCCGAAGTTCCGAGACCAGGAAAGCACCATATGATGATCGACTGTGCATAGAATAAATATATTTATTATTATTTGAAGTCGCGTAAATAAAATATCTAGAAAGAGTGACCTACCCAGGTGACTCTGATCTCTAGCAGAACGTAGCGTCACGGTGATGCTGTCCAAAGAGACCAGCCACAGGTTCAATTCAGCAAAGCAGGGTAAGTGGTTGCCAGTCTGACAAGGTTCCGCGCAATACTAACCCCCACTCCAATTTGAAGACATCCTGAACGAGATCGAGGAGTCGCAGTCTGCAGCTGAACTGGACGGTCCCAGACAGCACATCAACGAGCTCAAGAACTGGTTATCGGATCAGCGTCAGGCAGGACTGATCGCAGCATATGATCTGAAGAACTACTCACTCTCTATAGAGTCGCTGGTGCTGCAACTAGATGACAAGAAGAAATCCGTGCAGCGACGAAAGTTCAAGTTCAAAAGTCGTCCCCGGAACACCGCCACAGCAGCCCACAGCGACATTCCAGAGTCTACTATTACACAAGCGCTTGCAGCGCCGACTGTGGAGGAGGTCGAGAACGAGAAAATAGTACTTGAGAGCGATGCTCGCAACGTTTATGTGAGAAGAGTACGCAACAGCATCATCGAGGTTGTCCCGGAATGCTCCTCCGTTACTCTAGAAGAATGCTCCCACTGTGTGTTTTTCATCTCCTCCAAGACGTATCTGTTTGTGAACAGCGTCACAGACAGCATCATCTGCGGCGGTTCACAGCAGCTGCGGGTCCACCACTCCCGGAATCTGCTGCTGGATGTGTGCATCGTCGGTGGAGGCAACAGAGCTGTTATTGAGGACAGTGAAGAGCTGCTTTTTGTGGCAGCCCGAGGCTTCGAGGTGGACGATTTCAGCCATCCAAACAAACAGGACGAGAACCCAAGTCACACGTTTCTGGATCAATGGCCGCAGCGTGAGCAGCTGCAGCTCTGGAACCGCAACACACCACGGGGTGTTCTTCGTGCTGCCTTTGATCCTGTGAAATATCTCCCGCCAAAAATAGGGATCTGATTTCCGGTTTCCGGTACTCCCAAAAAAGAAAATCATCACACACTGAGTGAGCATTTATTTATAGGCAAAATAATTACAAGAAAGAGCATGGACCCCGGCAATGCCAACACTCTTACTCCACGCCGGATCACTATAAGGCCATGTCGGTACCCTCTGGAAGCAGCCGGCATCAAAGAGAAATACCAGTGATAATTTCTCCAGAGGAGAAACCCACCGCTGAACAACGACTCAAAGAACTACGAAAACAGCGACTCCAACACTCTATAGCTCTTTCCACGCCAAAACAAGCCAGCACACGTCAAAATGACCAGCTTCTGTTTCCTATGGCTCAGTCTCCGCAGAGAGTAGGTGGATCGGCCAGCCCAGCTTTGCAGCGACAAAAGGTGGCCTTGAAGCCCGGCCATTCCGCCATGGACTGGGAATCCACCAAAAAAGCATCAAACATGAAGGGGAGTTTAGATCCCGCAGCGTTCCCCTTGAAAGTTACTAAATCAGAGCTCATACGGCACAACAAACCCACTGACTGCTGGATCTCCCTCAACAGAAAAGTTTACAATCTAACGCCATATCTGGATTTCCATCCTGGAGGTAGAAATATCCTCATGAAATGCGCAGGAGAAGACGCGACATCTCTTTTCTACAAGTATCACAGATGGGTCAACTACGAGAGAATCTTGGACGCCTGCTGGATCGGATTCCTAGTGTGACATATCCCAATTATCGTATATTACCGTTCACATCAAACATGAACCCCAAACTCTCTAAGCACAGCAAACGACACAATCGGAAGCTTGTCATCTTCGAAACTCAGGCATATTTCCACCACTGCTTTCACGATCTCGTAGTCAAACTCTTCAGGATGAGCGAGAATGTCTCCATAGTGTTTTTTGAAGGCGAGATAGTAGGGCTGTTTCTCTCGAAGATCAATGACATCCCAGTGCTTTGCGAAAGCGGAATCAAATGACTCATAAAGGACCTGTGGAGGCACTAGCTGGTTGACGTATTCTGCACTGTTCGACAAATCAAACAAGCGCTCCTCCAGCAGATCTTGAAGTCTTTCTTTCAAAGGCTTGAACGCCTTAGGGTCAGATCTTGGAGCTTTCCATTTTCGATTTTTGAAACGATTTTTGAGAGTAGCCTCTCCACCATTCTTTTCAGTAGTTCTCAGCACTGAGCTTGCTTCACCTGTCTCTTTGAGTGTTCCTTTCAGATACAGCTGGTTCAGCTTAGCGAGACGCGTCCAGAACGATTTGGGTTTTGGCTTACCTCCACTCATCTCTTCGAACCTGTCCAACTTCCTGGAGAACGTCAGTTCTTCGACTTCATGCAATGGCAAGTTAGTACTTCTGGGTTTAGGTGTAGGTGTATCACAATATTGGGTCTCCAACTTTACCAGAGACAAGTCTGCGGGTTTGTGTACAGTCACTGTTGATGCAACGCAGTTATCATAGAAATTCGCTTCAGCAAGGAACTCATCATGCACTGTGGTATCGTCTGTATCGTTGTCCAGATCACCAGCTGCGTCGTCGCACTCGTCGTCTTCGAAGTTAGTAGAAGTAGATGTGGCTTTCGATACGTTGCAGTCGTCATCATCTCTGTCGGGAAACGGTGTTTGTTCGCGGGGAGCCGAGAGGTTAACATCAAGGTCCACGAGATCCAGCTCTATATCGCTGTTGATATCACTGGATTCATCGCTATCGGAAATGCTGTACGTATCAGGATAGTCCATAAACCGTTGTAGCTCGTCGATACCCGCGAACGAGCTGTGAGAGTTGGCTGTCAGCGACGACAATGGATCCTCCTCCGCGTCAGAGTCGCCACTGTCTGCCGCTGCGGCGCCCCAGAACCGCATAGCCACAGTCCAGAACAGAATCAAGCTCGTGGTGGTCTTTGGGTACTTCTCGAAAATAGAAAACTTGGCTTTCATGCAGTACTTTCCAAAGTCGGTTATAGGTTTTGCAGCCTGGAAGATACTCCGCGGGTCGGAGCCGGCGGCCAGGAGCTGCTGCTTGTACGCGAGCTTTATAGCGTCAATCCTGTCCTGAGGTAGATCGATGTTGAGCCTGCTGATTTCGTCGTTTAGCAGCTCAATCACCTGTCCATCCTTTTCGGAAACTACGAAATCAGAATCCACAGAGGACCTGTAGACACCCTGTTTGCGTTGCGATCTTCTGGCTAGTCGCTGTCTGAGACTACCGGCGTGCGTCTTGCTGCCCTTGATGGTGTCTCTGAGAACGTGGATGTAGTCTCTGACGGGTTGCGCGAGGATCTCGTCTGGCAGCCGGAAGTGTTGTTTGAGCTGGTTGAAGGTGAACAGCGTATTTTCGTACTCCGAAACGAGACACAGGTCTTCGCATCGGGCCTTCAGCGGGGTGGAGCTCCAGAAGCGCTTGGCGTCGCCCCCGTGCAGGACAGGCTGCATCTGTGCTCTGGTGTTGTCTGCTGGGCTGTCCGCGAAACCACATCCCATCGAGGCTGGTCTCATCCATCCACTCATAAGCCGCACCGGGCGCTGGCCAGAGCCCAGGGAGAGAGGCCTGCCGCTGCCGGAGCTCCACCGTTTCTTGGTGGCTCTTATCATGACTATTCCCAGCTGGCCTCTGAGATACTCTCCTTGTACGTGCTGGCTCTGCTTGCGGGAGACGGTGTGGAACAGAGCGTCGAGTGGAAACACGCGAAAAGACCCT
The DNA here is from genome assembly GCA_030559035.1 of Ogataea wickerhamii. NCBI lineage: Eukaryota > Fungi > Ascomycota > Pichiomycetes > Pichiales > Pichiaceae > Ogataea > Ogataea wickerhamii. The sequence continues at coordinate 153,272 of JAKTQX010000012.1, forward strand.
CTACACCTGAAAAAGCGGAGCACTACATAGAGCAGCAGGCGCAGAGGATCCATGTAGCTATATATCACTCCCTCACGCGCGAGCACCATGTTCGTATTCGCTCATTCTTGATTCAACTTTCGACCGTGCTTTCTGACCTATATCTTATGCGTGTTGAAGATGCAGTGTTGGACGTTCAACAGTCTTGGTTAGTGCGGGGAGGCGGGGAGGGGCGGGGTTCCTGAGACACTGTTCTCTGCTGGCCGAATACCGATACACCGTGTAAGTGTCCAAGAAGCTGTGCTCCTGTCTTTTGTTTTCACTTCTTCTTCTTCCTCTTCTTCTTCCTCTGGTGAGCCGCACCGTACGCGAAATTCTCGGAATAACCTCTGTTTACGTTTTGCCGATTCCGGTCGGAATCAGTGTGAGTTCTGTATATTTTTTTTTCGTACCGGCTCAGCTGAATGGATGCACTGCCCGAAGCTGGTTGCGCTTCCTTCTTCCAACTCTGATCTGCTGAACTACGTGGTGAAAAGCTACCCGGACTGCTCATCGGAGGCAGCATGCGCTCGTTTATTCACAAAGCTAACAACTCTAATAAGAAAGCTGATCTACGTAGTCGATTCAGTGGTCACAAACAACTAAAGAACATTACTCAGAAGTACTCACATCTTCTGTCATTTATATCCGTGACTGGCAGCACGAAGCAGAAGACCCACTAGCAGCGCCCTCAGGGAAGTACTCCGACTTGTTGAAGCTGTTGTTCGACTGCGGAACGTCCAGGGCAGGGTTCTTGTCAAAGAAACCGAACGGCACAAGCGATATCTCGTGGGCCTCAACAGGCATGACCGGGAAGTCCTCAACTCTAGGAATGTGGGTAAATCCCATAGTGGCCCAGACAACATTGTCGGTGTCTCTCACAGAATCCTTACCGTTCGCCCACTCCGCTAGTCCTGTGTCAGCCTGCGACTGGTTGGTGAACTCTCCTCCAGCAAACAACTGGTCATCTCTGTATTTGGTGACCCACAGTTGCTGCGTGGCAAAGAGCGCCCTGCGTGTGTTGAACGACTTAGGGTCAGCCATCAGCATCTGTCTAGCAGGCATCGCAATCTTGTACGCAACAGGTCTCTTGGAAATCGGATTGATCACGTGCTCGTTGATCACCTTGTAAGTTCTATTGGTGAATGGAGATTGCTCGACGTAGCCCGATTTCTCCATATACGTTCTCTCGGTCACGAATCCAACGTTGTACTTGTTGAGGGGCGTGTCCTTCTCCATTCTCACAACATCATCGTAGACAACAGTGTTTTTGTGTCCATCAACGGCAGGGTCGATTCTGAACGACAACATGTGCTGGTGGTAAGCAGCCATCACCAGTGGACCGACATTAGTTCCCCAAGGAACAGTCTCGCCCTTGTCGATAGGCATCGTCGAGAGGATACCTGTAGCTCTGACATGTATTCTGATCTCACCTACCTGGTCAAAGATAATGTTAAGAGCGTACTCGTAGTTCGCAACAGTGGCAATCGTCTGCACCACAAACTCTCTTTTTCTGGCAACAACAGCATTCCCGTTTCTATAGTTGACATGCTTGTAGAGAATGCCTCCATCCTGCTCATGCAAACACACAGTGCTGGGAATAAGCACAGGGTCTCCTTTAGAGTTACATGACTCCACATCTAGATATTTGATGACACCCAGGCAGTCGCATCCTAACTTCAAGCTGTTACCGTTCACACCAAAGCCGCAGTCGCCTAGATCAAATGCCTGTTTTCTGTGATAGGGAGCTCTTGGGTCTGCGTAAGGAACAGTCATCTCAGACAATGAGAGTCTATAGATAACAGATCTGCCCTTGAAATGGATATCGTAGATGGCAAAGCCTTCTCTCACTGTAGGAATTACTCTGAACTCCCATCCTTGCCACTTGATTTTGTTTCCCTCAATATTGAAACTTGGGCCTTCAGGCTGCTCCACAATCAGTGGCTTCAGCGGTCTGAGAGACTCTCCATTGAGATCCGGGTGATACTCAACAAATGGGAACTCAGTCCAAGGCTGAGTATCGACAGTCTTCTCGTCGATTCCGCTAGGAAGATAATCCATACGGACAAACTTTCTGGTGAGAGCCTCAAAGACAGGCGAGAACTTCAGAGGAAGTGAGTAGTGGTTGGACTCTGTGTGGTTGGCGTTGGCAAGGTACATGTAGCACTGGATGAGGAATCTGTCTTCGTTTGGATCATCAGTTCCGTAAATCCACGGGTCACAGACAACTCTGACATTAGGAGGCAGCTTTAGTTTTGCGATCTCTGCTTTGACCACTGGGTGTGTGGTCATGAGCTCTTCGATGGCTGCAGAATCGTCAGCGATGAGAGGACCCACGACTCCCTTAGGAAGAGACTTGTTGGTGATGATGTGGCCATAAGAAACATTAACTAGGGCCTTATAGAACACAGTCCCAAGATAGTAGTAAGCGTACGTGACTCTCGAGATGTGAGGAGGAGTGACGGATGCTCTTTCAGCCTCGAGATACTTTATCATATCCTTTTTAGGAGGGTCGAGTCTGTCGATCTGGACAAAGTGGGGCTTTTCAGGGCCTTTAGTAGCGTCCTTGATCAGCTTGGAGGTGAGGCGGACCTCAGCTTCGCTGACCGGGTCAAAAGGGTGAGAGGCAGCCATGTTTAGTTCAACGGGCTGTTTGTTCGGGATAGCGATAGCACAAAAGAACAGTAGTTCTATAGCTGAGAGCAACTGTGAGGAAGTGTGTGGTTTTTTATAGACAGTTAATCTTGGTGCAGCGATAAAAAAAAACTCTAGACAATAAGCTGTCTTAGATAGTTTCCCAATTCAGAAACTTGATGCACCATATATAAGATTAGTGATCTTTTTGTTGCAAGATATGACTGAGGAGGAGGAGGTGTAGCGCAGCCACGAAAACCCAGCCCTGGGGGGGCCCCAATGGGCCTTGTTGAAACCACGTTGGATCCGCGTGCGCTCATGTTGTTGGCTCTGCCTGCTAGTGGACTCGTGCCAGAAGATAGCTGCTTCCCGTCCTCCTACAGAGTCCATGCACCAGTGCCATAATATTGCCCAATCTTGACACCCTGCATGTGCGGCTCTGTCTAGATCAGGTTACTGAGTTCGCTATGGTGATGCTGCCAGGGAACGCTTTGTCCCGCAGGGAGAGGGTGGCATTGCCGTCGGCTCAGGCGCCAGAGAGCTGTCTGGCTGGAACGGCCCTAGCAACCGCAGACAGGATAGTCCGGCAGCGTCCCAAACAGGAAGGTGCACACAGGACCGTCCCGATGCGGTATCTGGTACCTTGCGCGTTTGCGCGAGGCCTCGTCGATCGGCGCGTCGCCGCTACAGAGCATCTACTCACTATTATCTACCTGTGTGAACTAACTAGTCAATATGTATCTAGGTAGAAAGAACACTACCGCTCAAGTGGAGACCCATTGTACGGCCACCGCTCAATCGAAAAAGTCGTCCTCCTCGTCCTCCTCATCGGCATCCTTATCCTGACCGTTGAGCCCTGGTTCGCGTCGGTCGAAGATTATCCGCGTCTCGTGACTCTTCCTCTCGTCTTTGGCCACATTGTCCAGAATATGCACTATTTCCTCCTCAGACACCTTACTGCGGATCCCTCCTGACTGGAAAAGCCGGATCAAGTATCCTTCCACGGCCTGCGCCCGCTCTGGCCTCACCATTCTCACTCTCGAAAGCCGCTCTTTGGCCTGCGGCTCCAAAACACGCGACAGAATACCCTCCGTCGCCTCTCTGTTGGCCTCAGTTAGCATATGCTCTTCTCTCTGTGTCTTCCACTGGTTCTCTCACAACTTACTTCTGTCTCTCGCCTGCTGCCCCCTCTGATCCTTCTCCTGCCCCCGGGGAGTTTCGCTGCAGCTCTGCGAGCCGGGCTGCCCGGATAGCGGCCAGCTCTGAGTCCTCCATCGGTTGCTGGCTGTATACTGTGTGTCGCAGGGAAGTTTCCGCGGCTGCTGCTGTTGTCCCTTCGTGGTCTCTTCGATGACAGTCAACCTCCCTGACAAAAAAATACGTTTCTCTACTCTCATAGTGCGAGCAGAAACGGCTCAGAGCAGGGTTCTGCGTCGAGCGGCGCGTCGATCCTCCCGTTTTCGGTGGTAAAAAAAAAAGACCTCTTATCTCCCAACCTCATCATACGCTCACTGATGTATCCACTAAAAAGAGCACGCCCCTACTCGCTGATATCAAGCATCACCCCGCCTCCCCTGCTCTCTTAGCGAGACACCATGGAGCTTCCTGGGTTGCAGCCGGATACCAAACAGCCCCTGCTGGCCCGGTATTCGGAGATAGAGCTCAGGGACTTGGCCGGTGTGTCAGACTCCAGTAAACGACATACAGCCGGCATATCAGAACCCCTGCAAGATCTGGCACGCACAGATCTCAGGAAGGTTGTTGGTTCGGTTCCGTGGGTGGCGTATCTTATCTGCTTTGTAGAGCTCGCCGAGAGAGCCTCCTACTACGGACTCACCGGGTGCTTGAACAACTTCATCCAGCGTCCGCTTCCGGCAGGATCCACCACGGGGGCCGTTCTGGAGGCGGGCTCTGATCAAAGTGCAGGAGCTTTGGGTCTGGGACTCGGTCTGGCCTCGTTTCTCACGCAAATGCTGAGCTTCCTGGCTTACATAACTCCGCTCTATGGTGGATATGTAGCAGACACTATGCTGGGTAAGTTCCGCAGTGTTTGGATTGGCGTCATTATAGGGGGGGCAGGTCACCTGCTGCTCGTGGTCGCCGCTTTGCCGTACGTGTTGAAAACGGTGTGGCTGTCACTGACTCTGACCATCGCGAGCATTGCGGCAATAGGACTCAGTGCCGGGTTCATTAAGCCCAATCTGCTCCCGCTGCTGATGGACCAGAATCCCAACAAGGGCGATGTTGTGCGCAAGCTCGATACCGGCGAGATTGTGGTGGTCGATTACAATGCCACACTGGAGAGAATGAGCCTTATTTTCTACTTCTTCATCAACTTTGGATGCTTTTTCTCGCTCACGTCGTCCTTCATAGAGCGAAAATGGGGATTCGTGTACGTGTTTGCGTTCACAGGGGCTGTCTACTCTCTGCTTCCTGTTTTGCTGTGGTTTCTCAAGCCACACTTGTCGCTCACAAAGCCCGCGAGATCCTCTGTGTTTGACGAGATCTGGGCCCTGGGCTGCGTTCTCCTCCGCAGAGACTGGCTTCACCGCTTGAGAAGCAAGCAGTTCTGGTCCGTCCCGCCAAACACCCCGGCCAAAACCATCTCTGTCCAGGACCTTCGCTGCACGGCCCAGTCGTGTGCCATCTTTCTCTACTTCGTCATGTTCAACCTCAACGACGGGTCGCTCGCCGCGATCCAAATCAGCCAGTCGGGCTCCATGGAAACTAAAGGTATCCCCAACGATCTTTTCCAGTCCTTCAACCCGCTGGCCATCCTGATCCTGCTCCCCATCCAGGACTTCGTCGTGTATCCGTTCCTGAGATCCAGGCACATAGACTTCCACCCCGTGTACAGGATCACGTTGGGATTCGTCCTCGCTGCTCTGGGATCTCTCGTTGGTGCTCTGTTACAGTACAAAATCTACACCACCAGCGCTTGTGGCTGGAAAGGTGCCACCGAGTGCGCTACCGTGGCTCCTATTTCCGCCTGGTGGTGCTCGTGGATGTTTTCGTTGCAGGCGATCGGCGAATGCTTCGCTACTGTGACAGGATACGAACTGGCCTATTCGCGATCTCCAGAGTCAATGAAAAGCATCGTCATGGCCCTGTTTTTGTGCTCCAACGCTCTCAGCAGCGTGATCGCACAAGTAATCAGCCTCTGGGCGAGAGACCCGTACCTGTTCTGGATCTTTCTATGGTGTGGAGGAGCAGGAGTCCTGGTTTCCGTTGTATTTTTCACAAAGTATAGAAATCTACACAAGGAATCCCTCACGATCCTCTAGCCAGATATATCTCATCTGTTTTTGTCATAAAGCCGGTCTCCGCAACATCAATTCTATATAAACATGGAGGCATATATACAGCACTGGTTCTATGTCAAGCCAGCCTGCTTGATTTCGTTGATCTTGTCAAAGTTTACCGCGTCTAATATCTCCTTTGCACCTCCTCTAATCATCTCCAAAGCCAACTCCTCTCCTAGGGATCTGGCATCCTCGTTAGTATTAGCCCTTCTAGAAAGGTTCATCTCGATGTGCTCGGTTCCTTCCGGACTTAACACCACCCCCTTTAGGCACAACACCTTTGTTTCGGGGTTGTACTTGGTCCAGCATCCTACAGGAACAGAACATCCTCCTTCCAGGGTCTTCAAAAGCTCTCGTTCGGCTATGCAACACAATGTCGTGGTCTTACATCCAATCCTTTGACATATCTTCTTCATTGCAACATCGCCCTTACGGATCTCCACACCGAGCGCTCCCTGGCCAACAGCGTAGTACATCTCATCGATATCTAGTAGCTGTGTGATTCTACCGCCCATGTTCACTCTGATAAGACCTGCTGCTGCCAAGATCAGACAAGAATAGTCCGAGTTCGCGTCATCAAGCTTAGCTACTCTCGTATGGATGTTTCCCCTCACAGACTTGAATCTTAGGTTGGGATGGTTTTTCAGTAGCTGCGCAGACCGTCTCACCGAAGACGTGCCTACAATCGATCCGTCAGGCAACTCCGACAGCGACTTGTAAGGGGAGTTTGCTCTCATCACCAAGGCATCTCTTGGGTCTAAATTATTCATGTCTTTGTTAGTATATTTGTCAAGTGACTGCTGAATCCTGTCAAAATGAAACGGGGCTGGCTCGGCTTGGTCAGCTAAGATCTCTCCTCAAATGAAATTAGGAAGTCTAACGTCTAAAAAATCTTGTTGTATCATCACCTTAGCTGTAGCGCAAACCACCGCCCACTCTGAGCAAAAAAATTCAGCTAAAAACCTCATTACTTACCTTGTCTCGCTAATATACAGCCCAGCTCGTATCCCTCGGGAAGGCTGGTAGGCATATCTTTCAAAGAGTGAACAATCATATCTATTTTTTCAAAGTCTCCAAAACTGTGGTCGAGAAGCGTCTCGAGCTCTTTGGTCCACAGCGACTTTCCGCCAAAAGAGTAGAGCGGCTTGTTCTGAACTTGATCTCCCAAGGTACTCACTTTCACAATAGGGGTTTGCAAGTTCGGATAGTACTTCTTGATTGTGTTTCCAACTATTTCCGACTGAACAACAGCCAGTTTAGATCTTCGGGAACCGATTCTTAGACACATACTAGGTATTCCGAGCTCCTGCTCTTCGGCGGTCACCTCAGGCCGCCCTGATGGATCTTCCCGGAGACATGAGAGGTCCGGGACCGCGGCAGACATGGCGGTTTTTTTCTTAGCGGGAGCTTGCACAGTGGAAGACGACGGTAGTGAATGTATACTATGCAGAGATGACAGTGGAGTTTGATGCACAGGGGAAGATAACATTGGGACAAGAGGGTGTTATCTGATCAGAGACTCGAGTTTATTAGTGGCGTACACCGTTCGTGTATGCGGATGCTTGTCCAGTGCTGAAAGCAACACTCAGTCAGTCAGTATGAGATGTTTTTTTTGCGTAGTCGGCAAAAAAAATTCAAAAGAGTTGAAGTGAAAAAATTATTGCAGGGTGGGAAAAAACTCTGTTAGAGGGTGCGGAAATCAGTCTTTTGTGTCTTCAAAAAGCGGCTTTAGTGGGATCCGATGTCAGATTCAAGCGCAAACGACTATTATGCAGAAAATAAGCCAGGATTCGATGGCGGTAAACTGATATTGTAGAACAAGCAGATGCAGTAGATAACAACGCTGCAAACCCCAAATCAACACCGTATAGACAATGTAAAGCTGGAGTAATGTAGTAAGGTCCTAAAGTTTCACCGAGAAAACTGCTAGTGGTACGCAACTAATCAAATCTTGTACTACTTGGTTTGGCGAAAGACTTCTGTTCTCTCTAATAGCTGAAAATAACCTCGCTGTATGCTAAAGGAAAGCAGCGTCAGTTAGGACAAGACAATAATATTATAGAAGAAATTATGGTTCATATATATCCTCCTCGGTTTTCCCCCTCCTTAGTATTAGTGGAGTCTCCATAGGCTGAATAACGGCGGTGCACGGATGTATTTTTCTTGTCGCGGATCCCATGACCAAATTAGGAAGCAAGAACCGGCCAATAAGAACTCGATATTTTGTCAGGGCTACCGGCGAGCTGCTTATGTTTTTATTGGGAAAGAAGCGATTTCTATTAATGTGGCTGGTGAGGCGCAATAACAAATACTACGCCCCACATCTCTGCACAACTAGAATACATTTATTTATTGGTATTCTATCATATATCATCAGCTTCTCCGAGAAATATAAGTTATTAGGTACATTTAACTCTGATGGTTGGAGCGACCACAACGATTTAGGTCGCTGTACGCCTTGACTTCTCATATATGGATCCGCCATGTCCGCTCTGACCACAGTTCTGCTATTGTCCCTCGCCAGTGGGATCTGGTACGTTTAAACATGCTGTTTAAAAAGCTCCCCAATCCACAACTAACCTTGTCCCAAAAAGCTCATTTGTGGCAGGATTGATACCCCTGGTCATCATTTTGGCACCATCAACACTCGAATACATCTCACGTTTCAGTGTAGGGCTCCTCATATCCACAGCACTAGTAATTATAATCCCGGAGGGACTGCAGCACTATACCGTAGCGGCACCAGTTGGTATATGGCTTATGATGGGATTCATAACCCTCTTCATTGTGGATTCTGTGTCCACAATTATGAGCAAACATTCAGCCGCAGCAAAAGACCTGGATAGCTCCCTCGAGTCATATTCGCTATCGGAACTTCCGTCTTCCTCCTCCTCCCGCTCTATTCCTCCGTTATCTTCTTCCTCTTCCTCTACTCAGCCTCCTCATCATCTGCCCATGTTCAGATCACGAGGCCCCATCCTTGCAGCTCCTTTCAAGGATCCGACCTCTCTCGGACTCATAATACACTCTCTCAGTGATGGTGTTGCGCTGGCCTCCTCAATCATGGCTTCATCAGACTCTTCGCAGAGTTTCAGATCAGCAATCATTGTGCTGGCCATCTTCATCCACAAGCTGCCAGCAGCTTTTGCCCTCTCCACTCTGCTTCTCAGTCATTCTCTCCCGAAAAGACAGGTACTGTATCATGTTGGTGTGTTTGCAGCAAGTGCCCCTGTGGGGGCATGTCTCACGTATCTGGTGATTTCTCACCTTGTTCATCAGGATCTCAATGTCTTTTCCGGTGACCTGCTGCTATTCAGTGGAGGGTCTTTCCTGTTTGTTGGGTTTCACGCGCTTCATGAGATGTCCGATCGGGCTAGTTTATTGGTCACAACACCAGGTACTGACTGGCTCAATCTGATAGTTTGTCTAGCTGGCATGATTTTCCCTACTCTCATTACGTTGATTCACGAAGAAGTATAAAATGATCCTGCATCTACCTCATTCCACGCCGTCCATGTATATATTAATCCGTGCACCGTACAGAGACTATTATATTCGCCTGATGCTTTTCCTCGTTAGCCACTTGTCTCTCTTCCCGACAATGGCGCTCGTAGGAATGCTCAATAGTTTGTTATTAGCTTTTAACACTTTAACATGGACAGGACCTTTTTTGGCATGATCCCTGTTCAAAAGCCTAGCTTTCTTTAGCTTAGCCCTCGTTACTTGCTGCTTCAACACTCTTTCACTCACAACAGAAATATCTTCGTCGAACTTTATCTTGTGGGGCTTCTTGGAAGCATCCAGCTGACTGTCGTTTTCGTAGGACTCTAATAGCGAGATGGGTAGATTCTCAGGGACTTCATCGGCCAAATGTCTGTGTTCTGATTCTGCTTTTCTGCCAGATCTTCGACTGTCGGTCTGATCTATTAGCTTGCTCTCTCTCTCTCTTCTTTTTTGCTTCTCATGTAGACGTTGTCTCTGCAGCACTGCCTCCTCTCTCTGAAGCTTAGCAAGCACTTGCTCCTTTCCCACCGTCAGGCTCTCCTCTTCCGGGGCATCGTCATCAGACTCTGAAGAAGTCTCTACTGACTCTTTCTTTTCAATTGGCATCTCATGAACATCTTCATCGTCTCCAAATTTCCTGTGACTTCTGGTCCGGCGTGACGGCACATCGGTAGACTCTGTAATGTCTGCAGTCTCGGGGCTCTTCATGGTCGATGAATTTACCCTCGCCCTGTCACTGTAAGTTAGTCTTGGGTTCTTCTCTCTACAGATGTATCAGATCTTCCCACTACGTTAAATCAAAATAGTTTAAAATTTTTTTTTTTTCAAAAAGGCAAATAGTAAAAGTCGACCGACGCGTCGAGATATTCTCTCTCCTCCCCCTTTTTCATCCACCACCTTCTCCCCCCTGGCCTCAACTAGATAATATATCATACAACGCTGGTAGCGTCAGAACACTTGATCATCCCCAGGAGACACAAAACACGATACCAAAGCAAGCTCAGCTTGTCGCCATTGCCCGTGTAATATAAAACAGCACTAACAATGACAAGGAAAAATACTGCTGCTAGCGCAATATAAAAGGTATAGGAATTGGAATAGTCTGCAAACCAGGACGGAACATTGCCCGCAGGAACAGACCCATAGCGACCACCAATAGAACGGCACAAAATATCCCTCAATCCAGCAGGAAGGGGACTTACTGCCGGGCTGGATCCTTCGGATAGCAGGCCGCTTTCCAATCTGCTCTGGGCGCTCAAAAAATCGTCACCTCTGGGGATTTGAGCCAAGTTTGAAAACTTGGGATTCAATCGAGGCTTGAATGCTGTTTCCTCATGCTCTGTTGATCCATAGGTTACGGTGTCCATGGCACAGTCTTTGCTACCGCAGTCTGGGATCAAGATGTTTTGCGTATCTTGCGGTGAAAATTAAACTTTGATTCTTTGTATTTGGCGCTGGATAAATAAACAAGTATTTTAAAAAGCTGTATTTGTGACTTTTGAGGGGGGGGGGGATCATTGTTAGAGGACAAAAATTAAATGGAACAGCTATATCAACTCTCTAACCAACAGACCGCCAATGAGAGCCCCAATGAAAAGCAAAACGTAGATATATACTGCTCTAACAGGAAAACAAAGACTGGTATGGGTCGCATCAGATAACTGATCATGCCGGGTATCTGGAACACCTCTCTCCGGCCTAGAAGAAATAGGAAGAATGGGTCTAGACTCCTCAGACTCAATGCAGTTGAAAGATATGTAAGACTTGAGGGTTCTGGCCATGTCTTCGCTCCAGAAGTGGGGTCTGGTGTCCTCTCCAGTAGCAGCGTCAACGATGGTGCTGGACTGAGAGTTTTCAGTGCGCAGGGTGCTTGAAGTCACTTTCCGTTGAGGATTCACAGGATTGCTGGTGCCTGGATCCTCACGGGGAATGGATCCATACTCGTGGGGCTCGTCTGAGATAGGAACCACGGTCCGCTCGACCACACCATCGCTATGGTTTTCTGCTGTAGGGCTTGGCGTTTGCTGCTCCAGTTCGTTCAGGTCATCAAAGGCCGTTCTGATCTTTCTAGGACTTCTAGATTTACTGGGAGAAGAAAGTCTGGTCTGGAGTCTCGTCAACGTGGAAGAAAGCGAGCTGGAAGTTCTGGGTCTTCCATCGTGACTGTATGGTCTGATTGGGATCACCATGGCAAAAACTCAGAGATGTAAGGGGGAACGGGGCACTATTAACGAGAGTACCATTAGAAGCCGTCTCTCATTACAGCGGCTTAAAATAAATTCAGGGAAAAAATATAATAGAAGATAGCGCTTGGGGTAGAATCTCTATAGTATGTAGCTCACTGCAGAAATTTCTATGTGATAATGAGAGAGCATTGTGAGCACTGGAAAAACAGTCACACAAGACAGTATCCGCCGTCCACTATGATGTCTGTGCCTGTGCAGTAAGTGGAAGCGTCACTAGCCAGAAACAGGTACGCTCCTGTCAGCTCTTTGGGGAGCGCCAGTCGTCCTAGAGGGATATGGCTGATCCAGGTGTTCATCAAATGGCCCGGAAGCTTGTCGACGAGCTCTGTCTTGACATATCCGGGAGAGACAGAGTTGACTCTAGCAAACGGAGCCCACTCGATGGCCAGAGATTTGGCATAATGGATGACCGCAGCCTTACACGCATTATAAGGAGCCTGTAGCTGGGGAAAGTTAACAATGTGGCCCGAGATCGAGGACGTCACGATGAATGAGCCAAACCCCTGTCTCTTGAACACACGTCCAACAGATCTCGCGCAGTAGTGTACTCCGTCCAGGTCGACGCTGAAGAGTTCTCTCCAGCGACTTATGGCCTCATCGTCGTCTTCGATCTCTAGAATATCGCCAGACTCCCACGCCACACCAGCGTTAGCCACAAACACATCAATTCGTCCAAACTCTTCCAGCACCTTATCGGTGGTCGCATGTACAGCCTTCAGATCATCAACTGCACACTTGTAGGCTTTACATCTCACTCCGTATCGCTCTTTCAAATACTCCAGTTTATCATCCACAGGTGTCGAATTGTAATATATCACTACCGAAGCTCCTGCACTGGCATATGCCTCCGCCACCGCAAGCCCGATCCCCTTCGAAGAACCAGTAACCACCGCTACCTTTCCTTTGAGTGAGAACAAATCGGCCGTAGAGCCCTCCAGTTGTGGATCCGGTCTCGGAAGAGACCCCACGTCCCTGATCAGCGACTGAACGCCATCTTTTGGTGCCATGATCACGATTCGTTCTCTATTCTTCTTTAGTCTGAGTGATTGATCAACAGTACGATAGCACAGCCACACCCTTATTGTCCCTATTTTGTATATATATATATACAAATTATGTGTATGTCTTTAAGTGACCATACTAATTGAAAGAAAATCATCGCCTATTTATACTATCACATTGGGAAAATATCATTTCTCCAGTATAATTCATGACGTCATATCCACCATTTCCGGTCTCCGCAGCCTAAAAAACCCTTGAATTTCCAAGTCTACAATAACCCGCTAGATCCTACTTGGTAGCACCCTGATGGCTTCCGCAGTGTTTTGGCGGCCTTCTGGATGCTACGAACTGCACCACGGACCTGCTGTGCGGCCCACGCTCAGAAACCAGTAAAACTGCTGCAGGCAGAGCTCAGCCGGAAATGTGGTTTTTGGGGACAGGTTCCCGGCAAAAGTTTTGCACGTTGAGAGCTTCAGCGACTGGAAGCTGAAGACTCAGACAGCAGACGTTCCGCAGTGCTGAACAACAAGATCCTTTCTGCCTGGCAGTATTTTCCCCTCTTCAGGTACTCTCTCTCCTCAAGCTTAAAAAAGTTGGGCTCGCGATTTTTGATTCGATATCGACGCGTCGTCTAGCGTCGCTTTGGGTTTTGATCTGCCCGTCTGTCTTAGCGAGAGAGTAGAAGAAGTAAACAAAAATAAAAAATAAAGAGAAGATCTCTCCTTTAACAAGAAATGTAAAAAAAGGCGAAAACAACGACACAGCTTAAGCTGCAGCGAAACCCAGTCAAAAAGCACAGTCGTCTTATAGTGAGTCAACATGCTGGGGCTCAGCAGTCAGGTGACAGGATCAGCCGGTGGTCCACGGGGAATTGGCCCCGTGGCGCGTCGAGATTCGAACACAGCATCTGCCAACCCGTCGCGAAAGAGCTCGAGAATGGAGGATCGCTATAGCCGAGTGTCTGTGTTCAACAGACTGAGTCTGAGAAAGTCTGCTGCTCCAGAGGCATCTCCTGGCCGGCCCTGCAAGAAATGGAAAATAAGCGACTTCGAACTGGGGAGAAAGCTGGGAAAAGGCAAGTTCGGAAGGGTCTACTGTGTGAGAGAGATAGAGACTGGGTTTGTGTGTGCTTTGAAAGTGATGGACAAGAAAGAGTTGATGTCTTATAAGGTGGAGAAACAGTTTGTCAGAGAGATCGAGATCCAGGCCAACATCCGGCATATCAACTGTCTCAGACTTTACGGGTGGTTCTACGATAGCAAGCACGTGTATCTCATTCTGGAGTACGCCGCAGATGGAGAGCTTTATAAAATGCTAAAGGCTAACAAAAGATTTGACGAGGCGACCACTTCTGACTACATCTTCCAGGTGGCTAGTGCGCTGAGCTACCTGCATAAGAAGCATATTGTCCACAGAGACCTCAAACCGGAGAACATCTTGCTCCATTTCAACAACCAGATCAAATTGTCCGATTTCGGATGGTCCGTCTACGCTCCAGGGAAAACCAAACGAACGACCATGTGCGGCACGCTTGATTACCTACCTCCAGAAATGGTAGAAGCTCGGACTCATGACTCCAGGGTAGACATATGGGCCCTTGGAGTTCTGATGTATGAGTTTTTGGTTGGAAGACCTCCGTTCGAAGAGGAGAACTCCAATATGACTTACAAACGAATTGCTAAGGTGGATCTCAAGATCCCCCACTTTGTATCTCCAGATGCCGCAGATCTGATAAGAAAGCTTCTACGCTACGATCCCGAAAAACGATTCAACCTTGCGGAGATAGCATCTCATCCGTGGATTATGAGAACAAAACCGTACTGGCCAAGCTCAGCGAAAAAAGAATAATGCTGTTAACTTGATCTATTTACATGTTAGGCTAGTCTTCTGTTGTTTCTCACCACCTTTGGAAGCCCCTTGACGTGTGACCTATCCTGGTTCGTCATAATAAGAAACACTCTTCCCGACTGGTTCATACGGCCGGTTCTTCCTGCTCTGTGAACGAGATCGATAGATGTTTTGGGCACATCCAACAGTATCACGTTTCTGATTCCCGTGAAATTGAGCCCCCTGGAAACAAGGTCTGTACATACGAGAACTTTCAGCACGGGCGCTGAATCGCCTTCAAGAGCTTTGGGTAGCTCTATGAACTCCTTCACCTTGTTCTTTCTCTCCTCCACACTCTCTTCAGAACTGATATACTGCACATTGTGGCCATAGCTAGCCTTGAGTTTTTCAGCCACCTTTTCACACGACTGCTTACTGTTCACAAACACAATCACTCTCTTCTCAAATCCCTGCTCTGTTCCATCACAATGGATCGCATATAATGCTTGCGCAAGTGCTTTCATCTTGGACCCTTTGAAGGGAGACGCGCTGGCATTAATCACCCGAAACTCGATCGACTTCGGTAGCTTGTGCAGAGAAGGCGTCGTTATTGAAATCGCTGATGGAAACAACTTGAAAACCGTCTTATTGAAGCTGGAAGGAATTGTTGCCGAAACGAGAACCAGATCTTCTATATTCTGCATGTATTTAATGACCCCATAAGTTTCGGCGACAAAAGACTCATCCATTAAAGTATCCGCCTCATCTACCACACAGAATCTGACAGACCCCAATAGCGACCTCGGATTGCGAATGGAATCGTATCTCGTTAAAGCTTGTAGCTTTCCGGGAGTTGTTACTAGAATGTCGATTCCTTCCTTGAACTGGGAGATAAACTCTTTGAAGTTTGAATCAGTGTCCCACCGGAACACTCTAAGACCCAGATTCTGCGCAGCAGATGTTGCTGTTTGAACAACTTGATCAACTAGCTCATGTGTCGGCAACATTATCACGCTCTTGATACCTGCCTTCTTATGAGTATCACCTCCATACATTATCTCATCGTTCGCTTTGAGCTCCTTCTCATTCAGTTTCAGCTTGTGCAGCAATGGGGCCATATATGCCCATGTTTTTCCTGAACCCGTCTCTGCTGCTAGTGTGTATACCTTGAAAAACTCCCCGGCTCGTCTAGATGCGTTTATCACCTTGATAGCAGCAGTTTGAATAGGAGTGGGCCTTATGATTAGCCCGTTCAGTTCAGACTCCGTCTTCTTCTTCTTCTCTGGGGAGATGAAATTCTGTGATCGCAACACAGTATGGCTCTTCACTTCATCAATGAGAACGCTTCTTATTTCAGGGAGAAGTTTCAGCTCACTGAAGTCCGTTATCTTCGATATCAATCTCTCGAGTCCTTTTCTTTTGTCTTCTTCGGGCAATTTCAGTCCCGAATAACTACCAAACTTGTACGGGGGGAGAGTGTTACTGTCTGTTGAGACTGTGTGTCTGTCAGACTTTGGTGCCTCCAAAGAGCGTCCTTTTGAGTTCCCATACCGCTTTCTTCTAACGTCTCTTGAAGTTGCGTAGAATCGCACATTGTTCAAGCTATTACAGCACCTTACAGGGCCTTGAAGAAAACTCGCACCAGCAAAAACACCTCTTTGCATAGTGAATTGCACTCTGCTAGCATGTTTACCTCAAAAGTGACCTTGGCTCAGAAGCTTTGCTAGTGAAGTCTTCCACTTCTCTATTGGTAAACGAGCTTTGTCAATAGTTTTAAAATTTTCTTTAAGATGGGGCTGGGTTACATAATCAATACGAGACTTTTTTCTCGACGACGAAAAGCTGATTTGAAGAAAAATAGAGAGAGAGAGAGAGTAAGTACTTTTGAACAGCAGTTACCGAGAGAGCGAGCAATCTGTGAGTGTGGACCGGAAACGCTTCAAAAGCTCTACCCTGCAACATGTCCTCACTAACAGACCTTGTCTCAAAGCTTCAGGTATATGCAAAATCCGACAGTCACAAGCAAGTTTACGAAACGGGACTCAACATCTTGAAAAGAGAACCATCGAATCTGAGTGCTCTCAGACAATGTCTTGTTGCTCTTATCAACCTTGACGGCTACAGCAGGGCAGTAGAGCTGCTAAACAAGTTTGAGGCCCAGTCAGCTATCGAGAAAGATGCTCTTTTGGTTGAAAGGGCTTACATTTACTATAAAACTGACGACAGAGAAGCTCTTTCCAAGCTAGCAGCAGAGGCATCGTCTGCAGCGGCTGAGAACAGGGGGTTTCAGCACATAATAGCACAGCATTACTACCGCGTGGGGAATACACAACATGCCCATGAGCTGTACAAGCAGCTGATCGCAGTCTGTCCTGAGTACGAGTACTCTGATATCAGTGTCAATGAACGCGCAGTTCTCTCGCAGCTGAAGCTTGAAGACCCCCTTGATCCGTCCACTCCAGTAACTAGTGGGAGCTCAACCTCATACGATCAGACCTTCAATGACGGTATGATCAAACTGGGTGAGAGAGCATATCAATTGGCCCTGGAAAACTTCGAAAAGGCGTTGGAACTGTGCCAGACAGCCACACAGGAGCTGGAGGAGGAGGAAAGGGCCGGCGAGCTCACTCCGATCTACATCCAGATAGCTTTTGTGAAGCAACTTCTTGGTGAGACTGAGGAGGCTGAAGATATCTTGAAGAAGCTGGATTTCCACACTCTGAAGGATCCTACGCACCGACTTTTAATAGTCAACAATCTGGCAGCGCTGAAGCCAAAACTTCAGGAATACAATCCCGTGCTGCTCTACCGTGAATTCGGGTTTCCTGCATCGTCAGAGCTCGGCAAACATCGGTTTATCCCTTCTCAGTTGAAAAGACTAAAGATAACAGAGCTCCTTTTAGCTTTCCAAGCTGGAAAAGACATAACACATTCAGCAAAAAAACATATTGCTCAATTTCCGGGGTCTGCCTTTCCTTCAGCATTGAGTAAGCTTTCAAAGATAAGCTCTCTAGATGTCGGTGACTTGAAGACGCCTCAAAGTGCTAGAGCCCTTTTCAAGTACAGTCTGAATCACCCTTCAGATTTGGCAATCAACTTACTGGCTTCTCAGGTCTGTATTAGTACTAATAAGCCGCAAAACTCGATTTTACTCCTAGAGAACCTCGTTGACTTTGACTCGTCGAACTTACTGAAACCAGTGGTTGCTTGCTTGTTGCTTGCGTTATACGATCAAGCAGAAAGAAAAAACTCCGAAGTTGAGCTTTTGAACAAAGTGTACGTCAAATTGTGTGAGAGCGACCTCTCTGGAACGGAAATCCAAAAGTATGCTCGGTTTATCGCTTTCCATTTGCTTTCCTTTGATGAAGTGAAGGCGAAACACCTTTTCAGTGCTTTGAAAGACTCTTCATCTTCCAATGATGATCTAGTTTCTGCTGTTCTCGATAGTGATAGCTCTACTTTGGGAGAACCATCCTCACTGGTTTCTGATGTAGATGTGGATGAGCTCCTTCGCAAGGGAGTAGCTCCTCTTTTAGCGTCAAAGGTGAGGATTAGCGCCCCGGCAAAGACCAAGGTTGCTTCAATGAAGATCAAATCCAGATCCAAGCCAAAGAGATTACCAAAAGATACCATCAAGCAGGTTGATCCTGAAAGATGGCTACCCATAAAAGACCGGTCTTATTACAAGCCCAAAAAGGGCCGCAAGAGTAAGGATACCCAGGGAGGGGTTGTCGACGCCGCTGCAGAGCAATCTTTGAATATCTCCAACAACCCTGCTACAACAAAAAAGATCCCTGCTAAGAAAGGGAAGAAGAAGGCTAAAAAATAAGCAAACATGTCTACGGTGGTA
Source organism: Ogataea wickerhamii (assembly GCA_030559035.1). Taxonomy (NCBI): domain Eukaryota; kingdom Fungi; phylum Ascomycota; class Pichiomycetes; order Pichiales; family Pichiaceae; genus Ogataea; species Ogataea wickerhamii. The sequence goes on from JAKTQX010000012.1 coordinate 171,655, forward strand.
CGCTAATCGATTGAATTAATATACATAGATGGCTTCGTCACGTGAACAAAGTGTCCTCTTCTCTCAGATACTCTCCTATATCTCCCTGTCTGTAAGCAACTATCGCTGTAGGCTGTAAATTTCTTGCTTCGATTGTTGATTTGGCAGACACTCCAAATCCCAGAGGAATGTCAGCCATGGAGAATATTATCACCCCCACATGCTCTGGTATGTCTTCACTCATCTTGCCGACATGGGCTTTGAGAACGTGGTTTCCGTATAAGAATGGCATTTCTCCATTTGGCTTGACCCATACTTTATATTTAGCGTACTGTGCCAGGTATTTCAGAGCTGTAATGTGAAGACGGAACTTGCCTGTTTTGGTGAACTTTCCTAGACATATTCCGAGCGACATAAGATTCGGTCTAGCAACAGACGTGGCCAGTTTGGCTACTTTCTCACTCACATAGTAAACACGATCTTTCTGTAGAGTGAAAACGTGAGGATCTTCTTTTCTATCCACCAGCAGAGCGATATTTCTTCCAATATAATTGGCCAGTTTCTCGAACACCACTTTAGTCTCCTCTTCTGTGAGCGGTCTCATGATATATGTGGCCTAGGTTTTGCAGCTGGATGCCTTTTTGGGTGTGATCAACGCTATCGATAGGAAGACACTATGTGTGTGCTTTTAGTAATGGTAAGAAGTATTTTCTTTTCACGATTTTGAAAATTTTTTTTTTGCATCCCTACACCGGTAAACAAACTAGAGAATTTTTTTTTTGTAATTTTTTTTTTGTTATTTTCCTCTATCATTTTGAAGAGGGAAAGAAAATTCTCCTGCAGAAACCCTTGCGAAGATATGAGAGATTTCACTGAAAACATAATACCATAGAGCAGTCTTCTCCGATGGTGGAAGAGAGTGTAGTTCCAAACGAGGAAATAACCGGCGATGCTACGGTTCTGGCGGAAACTAATGGGGCCGGTATCCCGGATACCGGAAACGATGAAGAAGATGAATCTGGCATCAATCAGAACCGGAGATCTAAGTGGCTCAGAACACGCAAAGGAGACACTGTCGGCAACACTGCAAAACGACAGCGGCTATTGGAGAAGAATCCGGACACGTGGGTACGTTTTTAGGGGTCCAGACGATGATTCACGCGAGTTTTCCAGCGATAAGGAAGCTCTGTGAATATAAGTCAAACGGTTCCCAGTTTCATTTTGGATAAATATACTAACAAAGCATTTCCATAGACGTATTCTGAACGAGGATGGTACACCTGCATATGACTCAGAGACTCGACGGCCCAAGCGGAAAGTTGCTGTGATGATTGGGTACTGCGGAACCGGATATCATGGGATGCAGCTCAATCCTGGAGCCCATACTATTGAGGGAGAGCTTTTTGATGCGTTTGTCAAGTCAGGGGCAATCTCGAAGAACAACAGCAATGATATGAAGAAGTCGGGTTTCATGAGAGCTGCTCGTACAGACAAGGGTGTACATGCTGCCGGGAACGTTGTCTCTCTGAAGATGATTATAGAAGATGCTGATATAGTGGAGAAGATCAACAGCTTCTTGCCTGAGCAGATCCGGGTCTGGGGATACGAGAGAGTAAACAAGGCTTTTGACTGCAGAAAGCTCTGTTCTTCGAGAATCTATGAGTATCTGATGCCTACTTACTCATTTCTTCCGCCTAAACCGGGCAGTCCTTTAGCTAGACGTCTTGCAGAGACGGAGGCAGAAACGCCTGGGTACATAAGACCCGATCCTGAGGGAGAACGCTTCTGGAGTGAGCTGCTGAAGCAATACGAGGATGAGGGTATAACGGAGGACGAGCTGAACCAGATTCTGGTGGCCAACAGGGAAGGAATTCCGCTTACGATTCCACTCGAAGTGGCAGAGACTAAGGCAAAGAAAATATCCAGTGCCGCTCGCCGTTTGTTCAGAATCGCTCCTGAGAAGCTGCAGCTTATGAGAGAGGTGCTGCAGCTGTATGTAGGGTCTCACAACTTCTACAACTTCACCAACGGAAAGGACTATAGAGATGCGTCATCAAGACGTTTCATGAAGGCGATAACTGTGAGCGATCCGATAGTGGTTGAGGGAACGGAATGGGTGTCGATCAAGATCCACGGACAGTCGTTCATGCTTCATCAGATCCGTAAGATGATTGGGATGGCCACTCTCATTGTGCGTACTGGGTGTCCTAAGGACAAGATAACAGAAGCCTTTGGCCCATCCAAGGTTAACGTTCCAAAGGCTCCTGCTCTGGGTCTTCTCCTTGAACAGCCTGTGTATGATGGGTACAATGAGAAACTGAAGGGCTTCGGCCACAATGGGCTCAGTTTCGACCGGTTTGAGAAGGAGATGACCGAGTTCAAGATGAAGTATATCTATGATAAGATATATGCTGAGGAGTTGAAGGAGAACGTGTTCTACGGGTTTTTCAGCTTCCTTGATGGCTTCTACGGCCATGAGGATGTCAGCGGGGTTCCGATCAGTCGTTATTTGACCACCAAGCCTGCTGTTTCGGAGAAGCCCCCAAGCGATGTGTCCCCAATAGCTGCCCCATAAAACCAGCTGACCTAATAAGGTTTGCTTCCATTTTCAGCATCCCATAAAAAAATCACACCTCTTTGAAAAAATCATGCTATTTTTTGGTAGCAGAACCGTAAGAAGACGGATTATCACATCATCAGTAATTAATCCATTGTCTTGAACCTAAAACATACGGCCATGAGGCGGGAAGAACCGCCAGCATTCTGGAAACATGGGGAGTATAAAAGGAGACCTCAAAAGCGTCTCCAGAATCTAATTCATCCTGTTTGTATGTAATAAACGTAGTTGAAATACCGCATAGAAAGCGCTCCACAGTTTAGTTTCTCACAGAATGTTACCCACCGTTGTTGCTCGTCAGGCCGCCTCCCAGCTCTCCAAGAACGCTGGCAAAAGAATCGGGCCCAACCCATTAGCCAAGGAGCTTGGCCAGCACGCGCTCAAGGTTGGGTTGTGGGGATCCCTCCTATTTGGATTCTTGACGTGGCCAAGCGCCATCGCTGACGCTAACAAAAGGGGCTGGTGGTCTGTATAGGCTTCCCTGAAAACACATATAGCGGATGCTGGATGGGCCCCCATTACTTATTTATTCCTCTCTTCTCTCCAGGCCTCTGTACATTGCCATACTTAACGTGCTTATGTTCTTGCTACCAACGGTTCTGATGATCCGAGCGTTCTCTTTGGTGCGTTGTTTTTGTAGTTGCGTACGCTAATCGCCCAGCCCAGCCCAGCCCAGCTCAGCGACAGAAGCTCGGTGAAGTATACATGTAAACCCCCTTGAGTGTGCATGTGGCATACAACAGGGCCTGTTGTCGTGGTGCACGGGTGTCCAGTATATAAAAAGTTTCAATATCACCAGGGCACAGAAATAAAAAAAAAACCTAGCAAGCAAGTAATGCGCATACATAATAGAGCTGTAGGTGGTGCTCTATTTTGTTCTCAAACATCAGATCGTATATACAAGCACAGCAGCAGCCGTGTAACACCAGAATGTGGATTGTGGCTGTGCCTGTGGCTCTGCTGCTGGTTCTGGTTTTCTGGAAGGCCAGGCTGCGGCAGTTGTTCTACAACTTTGACCGAAAGTACAGGGTGCGAGAAGACGCGTATCTGGCCCCAAATATTCTCTGGCAGGCTTTCAAACACCTCTACTGCTGCGTGGTATTGAAGAAGGTCAGTCTGTGGTACTCCTTGGAGCGGTCATGTTGGCGTCATGGCTCCAGGACTGCTCTTTGCTATGTGCGTCCTCTTGAGCAGCCCGGATCGTTTGGCACTGAAAAATACAACTACTCTGAGATGTACGACATTGTTTTGCGATTGTCTCACATTCTGGCCACCCAGTATGATGTCAGAGCCAAAGACGTGGTCTGTGTGGTCTTTCCCAACAAGCCGCTTTTTGCATTTCTTTGGCTAGCTCTATGGAATCTCGGAGCTATTCCTTGCTTGGTGAACCACAAACTGGTGAACCGGCCCTTGGTTCACTCGCTTAAGGTTGTGGACTCTGCAAGGGTGTTTGTTGACGAGGTGGAGGTCGCACGATCATTCAACACCACCCTCGCCGAAATCAAGGAAGCCTTGCCCGACCTCCCAATCAGTTATCTTGACGACACAGTGCTCATGAGAATTCTTCTGGACCCAGCCCAGCCGCAATTCCGAGCGAAAGACCAGGTCAGGGACGCCGGACTGAACTACTGGGACCCAGCGGTTCTGATATATACCAGTGGAACTACAGGGCTCCCGAAATCGGCCGTCAATTCCTGGAGAAAGGTATTTTTTGCTAGCCATCTCTTTCCGCACGCTATGAGAATTACGCAAAACACCAATATGTATACTTCAATGCCTCTCTATCATGGTACGGCAGGAATTCTAGGAATGCTTCCTGTATTCGCCAAAGGAGGGACTCTATCTCTTGGGTCCAAGTTCTCCCTATCTTCATATTGGACCCAGGTTAAAATTTGCGAGGCCAATACCATACAGTATGTGGGGGAAGTCTGCCGTTACCTGGTCGACGGACCTGTCACAGTCAACGAGGAAGACTGCTACGGGAAAATAACGCTCGCGATTGGAAATGGTTTACGGCCAGATATATGGGTCAAGTTCAAGCAAAGATTTGGAATTAAGGCTATTGGTGAGTTTTATGCCAGCAGCGAGTCACCGTTTGCTACCACATGTTATGAAACTGACGGGGTGGGGGTCGGGGCCATTCGGAACAACGGCTGGATTGCTTCCAAGGTACTGGGATACCAGTATGCTCTCGTGAAGATGGAAGAAGACGATGATGGCACGATTTATAGAAGACCAAATGGTTTATGCCAGGAGCCCGAAACGGACGAAAAAGGGGAGATGGTGATGAGAGTAATGAATCCGAAGAATGTGCGAGCCACCTTCCCGGGATACGTGAATGATGAGCAGGCTACATACTCGAAGATCATCCGAAACGTGTTTCGTGAAGGTGATGCCTGGGTACGTATGGATGATTTGATGAGGGTTGATGAGCTGGGATGTCTACATTTTGTAGACCGGCTCGGGGACACGTATCGATGGAAGTCAGAGAATGTGAGCACCACCGAGGTTGAGAATGAGATTCTCAGTTGCTCTGATGTGCTCTTCTGTGTTGTTGTTGGAGCGAAGGTCCCCAATCACGAAGGACGCTGTGGTTACGCAGTTATCCAGACAGAAACTGCAAACACTGAGACATCTGAACGGAAACTCCAGATACTAGCAGACATTGCACGTACAGTCTGGAGAGGTCTTCCTCCCTATGCAAGACCCTGTTTTATTCGCTTTGACAACATCCATTTAACAGATAACCACAAGATTTCCAAAAAGAGCTTTAGAGATCCGGTTTTGCCAGCAGGTCCTACAGGTAGCCAGACCGTTTACTGGCTAAATTCAAAGACCAAGGCATACGAGCCTCTAACAGACGATATTTACGAAGACATTGTCAAGGGAGCTATCAGACTATAGCATATCTAGAGCCACCAGTTGCATATCCTTTATGAACGATATATACATAGTTGAAATTCCATCATACTAAATAAAAACCCTATAGTTCAAAAGAAAAAAAAATTCGTGATTAAAAAAAAAAAATTAGAGTCATCAGAACATTTCTCTTGTTCTCTTTTCAAAATCTTCGAAGGAGACTTAAAAACGGGAATAAGCACACTGAAAGGCCCTGAAATTGCTTCACAACAGAAACATAACCATTCCAGTGATTTCCAGCTTACAAATCATGCCAGTAAGTACCGCTTTTTATTATATCTAGAATTGAACAAGACGTTATGTGAATTTTCAAATAAAAGCGTCTGGATTTTAAAGAAGTTGATGGTGTTTTCGTCCAGCAAAAGCTCCTGTTGTTACCACACTTTATCAAATGTTAATTTGCCTGGATTCTGCGGCAAGAAACTTCCTCTTTGTGTTCATGTCACATTCCAGCATATCTCGTTACTCTCTCAGAGTTCATCAGAACCCCTGCCTAATTTTTTTTTTGACAGGCCGGTTGCAATGACGTAAGCAGAGATGTGGAGTGTTCGAAAATTGATATACAAAATAGGAGTGACAAAATCCAAAGGTGTTTGACTTAGATAAGTGAGGTTTTATTTCTACTTGCAACAACTTATTGAGCTTTAGGCCGCGACCGGTTAGTGCTGTCTCAAGCGGTGTTATTTGCTTTGTTTTTCTTCCAAGTTTGGTTTGTCACCACTACACATTTAACCACACACACACACACACACACACATCGATAATTATTACTACATTCAATTAACGCTTGCTTTTTTTTTAAAAAAACGGCTGTTACTTTCACATATTTATTGATACAGCACCGACCGCATCACCTCTCTTCCGAATCAGAAGACTGCTAACATCCCGACGTTCTTTTCAATTCTGTTGCCAAAAACTAAACTAACTATTGAATTCACTTTAGGCACCGATTGCTAGTCATAAGATGTTTATGGAGAACCCCCATGTGGGGGACAGAACCAGACTGGAAGACTGGAGAATCAGAGGGTACAACCCCCTTACACCTCCTGATCTTCTTCAGCACGAGTTTCCATTGACCCCAAAGTCTGAGAAGAATATCGTTTTAGGCAGAGAACTGGCTTGCGATATCATCAATGGACAAGATGACAGACTACTCATTGTCATAGGACCATGTTCCATCCACGATCCTGCAGCTGCACTTGATTACTGCAACAGACTATCGGAACTGAATGAGAGGTTGAAGGGTGAGCTACATATTGTCATGAGAGCATACTTGGAGAAACCCAGAACCACTGTGGGATGGAAGGGACTGATTAACGATCCAGATATCGACGGATCTTTCAACATCAACAAGGGTTTGAGAATCTCTCGAGAGCTGTTTGTGAAGCTGACCGAGAAGCTTCCTATTGCTGGTGAGATGCTGGATACTATTTCTCCCCAATTCTTGAGCGATCTATTCTCTGTGGGCGCAATTGGAGCCAGAACCACTGAGTCCCAGCTCCATAGAGAACTGGCTTCAGGTCTTTCATTTCCTGTTGGATTCAAAAATGGTACTGACGGTTCTCTAGGAGTGGCTGTTGATGCTATGAGAGCTGCTGCGCACCCACATCATTTTCTCTCTGTGACGAAACCTGGAGTCGTTGCTATTGTGGGAACAGAGGGCAACAAAGACACTTTTGTTATATTAAGAGGTGGAAAGCAAGGTACCAACTTTGATGAGGCCAGTGTTGAGAAGGCTGGCGAGGCTCTAAGAAAAGCCAAACTCCTGAATGGAAGGGAGGCCAAGATCATGGTTGACTGCTCGCATGGAAACTCAAATAAGGATCACAGAAACCAGCCCAAAGTTGCTGCAGAGATTGCGAGACAGCTCAAAAACGGGAACACCACTATCTGTGGACTCATGATTGAAAGTAACATCAACGAGGGAAGACAGGATGTTCCGGCCCCAGAAGATGGTGGGAAAGACGCTCTTAAATACGGATGTTCCATCACAGATGCTTGTATTAGCTGGGAGGACACTATCGAAGTTTTAGAGTCTCTTGCTGAGGCTGTGAAGCAGAGAAGAGAGTTGACGAGTAAGAATTAGTTAGTGGGGACCAAAAATATGTTATTTTTCATAGTTCATTGATTTGAAAAACATCGGGTTTGTCGTTTTATCTATATGATGAGCACGAGGATAAGGTATGGTAGTGCACAAAAGTCTGTTTTCTTAAAGAAGGCTTCCCAGAATTCTAGATGCTAGTTTCACTCCATGGGATATTCCTCTTTCCTGCTTAGCAAAGTCAGCTAAGGTCAACTCTGTAGTATGTTCAAATAAGTGCTCAACCTCTTGGCTCATTTTAGCCTTTAGCAATGGATCTTTGGTGATTACAACAGCGTTTGTCTCCAGATCTAAGGAGTATGCCCGTTTTGTGTAATTCGAGGAGCCAACCACTGTAATGCTAGGCTCTTCTTCCCCAGGCAACGAGATCCACATTCCTTTAGCGTGGTAAGACCAGCCTGTCTTAGTATTGACGATCCCGTTTTTCCACTCCAGGAGCTTAATGTGCTCTGCAGGCCGGTGACGGTGGACCTGTTCCAGGAATCTTTTAGCGTTGTAGAGGTAGGCATCTGGAAGGTAGTAGGAGATTCCTTTGGACTTGTAGAACGAGTTAGCTTGAGGAGCAGCGGTGATGACCACACCTGTTGCGAGGGACTCGCATAGTTTGGCTTTGATATCAGGATGCATATTAAAATATCCGGCAGTGAACGTCCAAGAGACGTTTTTGTCATTGAGGAATGTCAAAAGTCGCAGAAGAGCCTGTTTCTCAGTGGAGTAGTCTGGCTTTAACAGAGGAGCAAAAGACGAAACAGGATACACTATGGTGTCTGGCTCAGAGATCACGTTGTGTCTCTCAACCCCGTGAAGCTTGAGAATTGGCGTCAGAAGCTTGGTTGTATCACGCAAAAAGCTCTCAGCATTGAGGTGAGGTTCGGAGCTGTTGTTCGACGAGGGCCAGTCAAGCTCGAATGTTTGCTTGTTGTTGACCGGTAGCAGCTGGTAGCTGATCGAGCTGACAGCCTCCTGAATACGGAAGTAGTAGTCACTGAGATCCTGCGACTTGAATATGTAGTATCTGTCCTGTCTGTTTGTGAAGTAGTCCTGGGAAAGGTTTGCGCCGCTCAGAATCACCTCTCTGTCTATTCCGTAAATCTTCATGTGCTGCAGCCCCCATCCTTCATTGATTCTTCTAGGTACAAGTGACTTGGTAAACCCACGCAGATTGGGTGTGTGATAAAGTCTAATGTTGACGCGTTCTTTACCGTACTTTTCCACAAGAGGGGTCAGCAGCGTGGCCGGACATCTCTCTGGTGCCTCCCTTGTTGAGCGTAGGTAGTCCAGCAAGATGTCGACCTTCAGATCTGGGTTTGCGGCCAGCGAGTCACTGATACACTGTATCAGGTCGTGCTGCGATTTTCCAATGTATAGTGAGGATAGAAAGATCCGGTGTTTCGCGTTGGATATCTTGCTTTTGAGAGTCGAGTAGAACTCTGCAGGGTGGTTGACGATTTCGATATCACCGTTGGCCAGCTCAAATCGCGGAGCTATCGCATCAAGCTGCTGAATCGTGGCTCTCAAGTTGGGGTGGAACAAGTCGTAGTTTGCCAGCTTGAAGTTGTCAACTTTGAGCGTGGAGATCTGACGGATTTGCTTCTTGAGTCCGTAAAGACGGTGCATAATGCTGGCCACTGTGGACTGCAAGAACATTAGGGGAGGTGAAGGCCTTGCTTGAAGCACTTTGTTCTCGTGGTATATGTTACTGCTTGCTGTCGAGAAGTAAACCTTTGAAGGGTCCTTCTTTCCCTGTTTATGTTTCCACCGTTTAGTAGAGGCAACGAGTTTTTCTTTTTTCTTTTATTTTTTTTTTTTTTTCATCTCTGCCAGCCCCTTAGTAAGCGATTACCTACTCTTAGCCTACACATTAAACAAAAGCTGATCACTCAAGTGCCTATGTCCCACGTTTCCCACTTGAAACATGCCCTTCTTAATAGTAATCACGGCTGCACGCAGCGGCCTCGGTGCACTGACTGGAACGGTCCATTTTCCACCGTGTTGATCCGCTTCCTTAAGCCCCGATGATTTTTCTTCTGTCTGGTGTACGGGTTAGATGAGATCTTGAAAAAGGACTTTTCCCCGCTTAAATTTTTTTTTTTTTTTTTTTTTTTTTTCAATCTTTCACCAGTGTTTGTTTTGTTTCTCTCACAGTGTGATTTTTTTTTTTTTTTTTTTTTGATGGAGTAAAACTGGTATCTTCAGAAATAAAGAGGGATCTGTTTCACTTTGACAGCAGTTGATGCACCGCAGAGGCCTTTTGATTCTGAACACTAGTCGTTTTCGGAGAAACATGGGCCGACTCGGAGGTAGGCCATCCGCAAACGCGGAGGGTAGCTGTCCGATACACACCGAATCATTGGCCGAGGAGGAGCCTCCAAAGAAAGTACAGAAAGTGTATGGGGCGACGGCACTAGTAGACCAGCAGGGCTTCAAGATGAAGAAGATATACGTGGATGCGAACAAGATGTCGGCGTTCGACCGACTTGGCGGGGAGGCCAACAAGAAGAACTTGGCAGATCTGCCGCAGAACAAGACAATGCGACAGGAAGACGACGCCGCAGAGTACCAGTTGGACGGTCCACTACGTCGGGTGAAGCCATACTATTTCACCTATATGACCCACTGCAAAGAACGATGGAGAGACAAGAAGCTGCTGGATGTGTTCACGAGCGAGTTTCGGCTGTATCCCGAGTCGTACTATGTTGCAGCGTTGTCTGAGGGAAAAGTAACGTTGAATAACAAAGTTGCGAATGTTGATTCTGTTGTGCGTAATGGAGACCTGATCTCCCATCGGATGCATCGGCACGAGCCGGCTGTAAGCTCGCGCCGCATCAAGATAGTTCACCAGGATGAGGAGCTGATCGTGATTGACAAGCCTTCGGGTATTCCTGTACATCCCACGGGGAGGTATCGTCATAACACAGTGACATTTATTTTAGAGAAGGAGCTCGGAATCAAGGCCCATCCGTGTAACCGGCTCGACCGTCTGACGAGCGGGCTGATGTTCTTAGGCAGAACTGCCAAGGGAGCGGAAAAAATGGTGAAGCAGATGCGCGAGAGAGAGGTGTCGAAGCAGTATATTGCTAAGGTGGTTGGGGAGTTTCCTGCTGCAGGAGAGACGACCGTCGAAGAGCCGCTGCGTACTGTTGATCCGAGGCTCTCGCTCAACATGGTGGACAGAGATGGGGGCAAGCCTGCGAAGACAGTGTTCAGACGGCTATCGTTTGACGGCACTTCCAGTCTTGTGCTGTGCAAGCCTCTAACAGGGAGAACACACCAGATCAGAGTACACTTGCAGTTCTTGGGACACCCTATAGTGAATGATCCTTTATACTCATCGCCCGGTGTGTGGGGTCCAGATCTGGGACGCGGCGGGGAGTTTGATCTGGAGGCAGTCATGGCAAAGCTGGCTAAGGTGGGCAAGACGGAACCCGCTACGAGCTGGTTATATCCGGACTCGAGAGGTGAAATACAAGCCACTGGAGAGCGGTGCAATGAATGTGACTGTGGTCTGTACACGGACCCTGGGCCGAACGACCTGGAGCTGTATCTACATGCGTACAAGTACGAATCGAGTGCTGAGGATGGGTGGAGCTACAAGACGGAGCTGCCGGAGTGGGCTGTGGAGGAGCAAAAGAAGTACATGGCTCTGGCCTTAGAGGAGGCGAGAAAGTGCGAGGGGACTCAGACGGCGTTCTGCGTCGGGGCTGTACTTGTGAGAGGCGGCTCTGTTCTGAGCACGGGATATTCACGAGAGCTTCCGGGTAATACGCACGCCGAGCAGTGCTGTCTGGAGAAGTACTTCTCGGCAAGAGGGGATGAGAGAAGCGTTCCTGCGGGATGTGAGCTGTACACCACGATGGAGCCATGCAGCGAGCGTCTCAGCGGGAATCTGCCGTGTGTGGACCGGATCCTGGAGCAGGGACAGAACATAAGTAGCTGTTTTGTGGGTGTTCTGGAGCCGGGGATCTTCATCCAGAACAACGTCTCGTATGCGCGGCTCAATACTGCGGGTGTGAACTACGTGCAAGTGCCTGGGTTTGCGGCAGAGTGTCTAGCAGCGGCGAAAAAGGGCCACCCGTGAGGCTTAGAACTGCTGCCCCGCCCAACCCCACATTCACGTAGTCTATTGGAAATTCTGGAATATTTTGTGGGGGGGTGAGGTTCCCTTTCGCGAAAGTATAAAAAGAGACTAGTCCGCCCGTGGGAAAAAAAAACTGTGGAAATACGCCTCTTTAAGAGCGAGCAACAGCACAAGATGGAGCCGTCGGCCTTGATAGACGTGTGCAGGGAGTGCCACGAGATTGTCCGGGACTTCCTGTGTCTTGCGGTGCCCTACACAGATGTCAAGCGACTGAACCGCAAGACTGTGAGGCCGTTTCCCGAGTTCCACAGCGACGTGCGGCTTCACCAGCGAACGCAGAAACAGGTGGCCACCACACTGCAGGTTTTTGACGAGGTGCTCGACGTATACTCGCTGGACGAGCTGGCGATCAGCTACAACGGCGGCAAGGACTGCCTCGTGATGCTGATTCTGTACCTCGCTGCTATCTACGCGAAGTTTGCGCCGCAGCGACTGCAGGAGCTCGAGACCCACCGAATCAACTCTGTTTACATCAACAGCGAGTCCGCGTTCCCCGAGCAGGACCAGTTCCTGTCGCAGTCTGCCCTCAAGTACCAGCTGTCGTTCACCAAGATCAAGGACGACATGAAGAACGGGATCCACAGGTATCTGCAACAGAAGCCGGCAATCAAGGCTATTGTTGTGGGGATCCGCAGAATCGACCCTTACGGTGCGGATCTCGTCCACGTCCAGCGCACCGACCACGGCTGGCCGGACTTCATTCGGATCAACCCTGTTCTGGACTGGACCTACTGCGAGATCTGGTACTTCCTCAAGGCCACCGGTACAGAGTACTGTCGTCTGTACGACGAGGGATACACTTCGCTCGGGGGCATCAGCAACACGCTCCAGAACCCGCTCTTGAAGCAGAAGAGCCGCTTCGGGCCCGCGTACATGCTGGACGACGACACCCACGAGCGACTGAGCAGGGCTTCAGACGTTCGCTCTCCGGGCACCGCCACAACTGCGAGTGGTGGCGGTGGCGGTGCGGACGAGGAGCTGTGAAGCGGGGGCGACAAGAAACGCAACAAGATCCACTACTACGTACGTACTATATGACTGCACAACGAACGGTGACTGTAGTTTTTTTTAATTGTACAGGTGAAACTATCTATCTCTGTGCACCCCGCAAAATACTCTGATTTCCGTCCTCACGAAAAGAAAAAAAAAAATCCATAATAAAAAAAATAAGACTCACTTCTCTTTATATATTCACCGCTACATGCTCAGCAGATAGGGAGGGCTCTGTAATCATGTCCGGAGCGTTACCCGGCGTAAGCACGACGACCTGCTGGACGTTGCCGAACGCGGCCCGGTGTTTCCGGATATTCCTGACGACTGACCCGCTGCAAGCACAGCCGTTGCTGGACTTTGTGAGATCGCCCAGAGCAGGAGCCATAGTCTTCTTTGAGGGGACCACCAGAGACTCCTTTGAGGACAAGACCGTCACGTCTCTGGCCTACGAGGCCCACCACAGGCTGGCTCTGAAAACGCTTGAGCGAATTGCCTCGGAGGCGCAGACCGCTTTCGGGGGCCCAGAAACCGTCCACGGCATCGCCATCGTCCACAGGCTGGGATCCGTCCCCGTGACGGAGGCGTCGATAATGATAGCTGTCAGCAGCACACATCGCAAGGAGGCGTGGGACTGCGGCGAGTGGATCCTGGAGAGGGTCAAAGAGAGAGCGGAGATCTGGAAGAAGGAGCAGTACGCAGAGGGGCCTGGCATCTGGAAACAGAACGACAACTCGCAGGTACATGTATAGACAGCAGTTAGGAGGATACTTGTTTGTTCATCACTATTTACAAAGGCAGAAACGCCTGCTTCGGACGGTACACGGTCTCGACCCTTCTTGTGTCGTAGTTCATGCGGCGGATCACGGTCGCCTCCTTGTCCTGCTCGGTGGTGAGGAGCTGCTCCGTCTCCGGCAGCGTGGGCTTGAGGTATTTTCTCTTGAGGTACAGCTGCTGCTTCAGAGAGAAGCAGTTCTCGGGGCTGGATATGATTTCCAGCACCTGGGCCTTGACTTCTCTCGAGACAGGCTGTCCCACCACGACGAGCTGCTTGATCGTGCCAACAGCCGCTGCCCGGTTCTCCGAGAGCTGCTCCGCGGTCTGGTTCTTTGTCAGCTCGAATCTGGCATCAAACATAATGGCCCCGTCCACAGCGGCAGCAAGCTCGCGGTACTTCTCACACAGAGACTCGTAATCGGTCTGCGGCAGCTCCTGTCTCGCCAGCTGCAGTTTCGCGTCGTACAAGTAGTTGTAGGTGGCATAGAATCTCGCGTCATCCAGCGATTTTCCTCCTCTGAGGAACCCATCTACAGCCAGCAGCCTCTTGGCCGCAAGCTCAACGTCCTGCTCCGACGACAGATTCACAAACAGAGGTACCTGGCTCTTGAAGGACTCGTACTTGCTGTCGCGGCGAGCCTGCCTCTCCTGCTGGCCCTTCAGTAGCTCCGGAAAACGCTGCGACTCCTTTCTTGACATATACTCCCTTTCGGCTTCAGCAAGATGCTCGTTCTTGATGATCTTTCTTCCAAACCGTCTGATGGTTGGCTCAAAGTGTGCGTGTGGAAGCCGGTCCTCTCTCTCCAGCACAATCCCTATGAACTTCCTCTTGGGATGGAATGGATCCAGATAATATCTCACAAACCCTGGCTCGAGAGCAAAAAGAGTGTGGTCTCTTCCTATCCCAACGTTCTCCCCCGGATACCACTTGGTTCCCCTCTGTCTCAGGATGATCTGTCCTGTCTTGACTGCCTCACCCTCGTGTTTCTTGGGTCCCAGTCTTCTACCGCGAGAATCCTTCATGTGTGTTTTCGATCCCGCAGCTCTCTTCGTAGCATTTCTCACCTGCTGCCACGCTGTGGTTCCTGAGGAGGCCTTCAGCGTCTTTGCTAAGCAGAGCATGCTTCTCGTGAGAAGCGAGCCTCCTATCCCGAAAGCCATGCTGTTTCTCTGTTCTTGGAAGTGGGAGGAAGTAGGAAGTTTAGTTTAGCCTGGCTTGTTGTAAAGCCAGGTCAAGGTTTTTCATTCCAGTTGTGTGTGTGGTAGGCGGCCGGTGCAAAATTTTTTAATTTTTTTATTTTTCTCTACGCTCCAAGGCTTGCGTCGATCGACGCAGCGAGAAGAGCCCCCCTGGAACCTGCAGAAAAAAAGGCCCCACCCACCAAGCGGAACAACAGTTATGTGTGTTCGAGACTGATTTAGGTATCTGCTCACGGTGAAAGAGATAACGTGCAATGGAAGGGTACTGGGACGTGGTGATATCGTCGTTGCAGGATGTGTGCAACGATAACAGAGGCACCTCTTTTGACGAGCCGGACCTGGCAGAAAGCCCCAAGGGCCGCGACGAGCAGACGAGACAGCGGGAAGCGCTTGTAACACACAAAGAGAAGCTAGAAAAAGCAAAGCGACTGCTGGACTCTGCTCTGATCAACGTGAACGGTCTGCTGTCGAAGGCACACGGCGCAGACGCGGAGGAAAACCAGAAGGCGGGGGCTCCAAAGACAGGCGACGACTCTGCAGAGTCATCAGAGGAGAGCACAACGGCATTGGCAGCTTCGACGCGAGTCGTGGGACGGTCTGGGCAGGGACTGCGCGCAGGACGGTCGTTCTACGAGTCTCCGTTCAACCCGTCGGATCCTATCGTAGTGGGGTCGGAGATAGCTTTCCGGCCGCGACAGAGGAACGCAGAATGGATCCAGTGCGAGGTGATCAGGGTTGTGAGCGAGTTCAAGTACGAGGTGAAAGACCCGGAACCTGACGAGAGCAACCCAAACGGACAGGTGTTTAAGTGCACATGGAAGGAGCTGATACTGATTCCTTCCGCGGAGCAGACCTCGCAGCTCAAGAACTACCCCGTGGGGTCAAAAGTCCTCGGACGGTATCCTGAGACGACTACTTTTTACGCTGCGGAGGTAATTGGCACCAAGAAGGACGGCACGTGTCGGCTGAGGTTCGAAGGAGAGGAGGAGGTGGGAAAGGAGACTGAGGTGGAGAGACGGCTCGTGCTGCCCCATCCATAAACTGTAATAATATGTCCAAAAATTCGTTAGCGTTGAGACTATGTAAGAAATGAAATGCTCATCTTTTCCTTGTCCTTCTTTGTGTCGGCGACCTTGGCGGGGCTGGGCTGCGCAAAGCTGAACTCCTTGTTGAAGAGATCTACTTTCTTGGCCGGCACTTGTTCTTGTTGTTGTGGCTGCTGAGCGCTGCTGGTATTGCTGAGGAAATGCGGCGAGGAGGTCCCAGAGAGAGACAGCCGGGGAGCCAGCGACGATCGGCGCGACGTGGACGAGCCCACATCGCTCGGGTGCGTTAGCGGAGTGCAGTCTGCAGAGACGATGGACGAGTTTCTTGAAGACAGCTTGGATAGCGGCGACCCCGGGTACGGCGATGAGTTGCCTGAGCAGGACCCGGAGTAGTTGTAGGGAGCCCCGTAGATCGTCGCGCCGTAGAAGGACGCCCCGTGGAGCGGTGCTCCGTAGGACATGTGGTCAGCGGCGGTGGAGTGTCTGCGGAATGGTTCTGCGGACGGGTCGTCCGCGAGCATTCTCTTGCGAAGTGAGCAAAGCGTGTCGAAGGCGGCGGGCCGCAGGTCTGCGGAGGCGCTGCGGCAAGATCTCGCCGCGTCCAGCGCAGGCAACTGCTGCTGCTGCTGCTGCTGCTGCTGCAGCGGCGGGAGCGGTAGACTCGCGTGGTGGCCGGCAGCGTCCGACCCAAAGATGGCCACGTTGAACTGTACTCCGGGTGCAGGCGCGGCAGACGGCGCAGACAGCAGTGCGACGGCCTTCTGGCCGGGCCCCTGGCCGGGCCCCTGGCTGCTCGTCGGGCCTGCAGCCTGTGTTCCCGGCTGCACCCCCGGCTGGTCAGCAGGCTGGCCCAGTCCCTGAGTGGACGCCCGCTTTCTGCGATTTGCCCCCCCGTTCCACCAGTTCTTCACCGCGTTATCGCTGCGCCCGTTCAGGTGTCGCGCAATCTCCGCCCACCGCTTGCCGTATCTGTCCACGAGCTCCTCGATGTACCTGCCCTCCTCCGGTGTGATCGGCGTCCTGTTCAGAGACGGCTTCAGGTTCTGATGGAACCGCTCGCGCGCTTGCTTCGCAGTCCGTGTCTGCAGTACCTGGGAGATCTTTACCCAGTTGAGGTTCTTTTCGCCGCCATACAGCTGCACCAGCTCCAGCAGCTTCAAGTCCTCCTCCGGCGACCACGGGCCCCTCCTCAGCCCGCCTGCCCGCCTCTCCGGATCTCCAGACCCCGACCGGCTCTCCTCACTCTGCTGCTGCCCTATGGCCTGTGTCTCCATTATCCCTGCTGAGTGCTGCTGGATATCACGGGGACATACGCTCCTCTCTGCTTTCTTTGCTTCAACTCTGCGTATCTATTTTTCTCTAATATTCAAACCCGTTTGAAAAAAAAAAAATACCTCTTTTTCGACAAACAGCATCCTTTTTTTCCGACTACTGCCCCTCTCCTTTCCCCTCCCCCACGGGGCAGTTTCACTTCCACGCCGCCGTCCGCCGCCGCCGTGCCCGGCACATCGCGCATCCACCGCCTGCCCTAACACGGCTCGCACCCCCGCGGAAACCTCGCCCCTCGCCAAAGATACCGCCCACGGACCCTCCAGCACGCTGCACAAGATGTTCCGTGGCTGCAGGGTCCTTTTCCCGGCATCTACTACTAGGGACACTTCTCAAACACACACGTGAAAACCAAAAAAATAACAGAATGCGTCTTGCCCTCCCTTAGGAATTCCGCCCGCCTCTCTTGCTGCCTGCCCACAAATGCCCAAAGAGACATCCCCGTGCAGAGATGTCTTTCCCAGAAGCTTTTGCGCTATGCGGCATCTCGGCTGGCCAGTCGCTGCACGCCGTCGCATATACCCTGAAAGTAGGGTAACCTCGCCCGCCGCCTCGTGCGTCCCCCTGCTCACACCAGGGCGCGCACCACACGCAGCGCACTGTGCGATCTCTTCTCGGGCTCCGTGCTCTTCTCCTGGCGTCGCGCCCGTACGTCGCGCAGAAACACCACAAACGATCCCGCGCACACCACCACAAGAAACCCAAAAGCACACCACATCATCGCAGCGGCCCGTGTGCCCTTGCGGCCCTCAATCATCGTGAGCGATCCTGCCTCCGCCAGCACAACCCCCGCCCGGTACGCCACATGCGCCCACATAGAACCCACCCCCCACACAACACACGTGACCGTGCTGACTATCACCCCAATCATGTAGCTCACAGACCGGAACGGCAGAAACGGTATTGCCCCGTACACCTGGTTCACTAGCAGTAGCAGGTCCAGCGCCAGAGTCGCCTCGAGAACGTAGGGCTGGATCACCTCCTTGCTGAACTTGACGCCCAACGCCACGATGTTCATCGACGACGTGGTCGAGTTCGACCCGCTGCTATATAGAGAGACCCCGGGATACTCCTTTTCTATCGCGCTTTCCTGCGGCGAGTACCCACACGTCAATGTATCTTCAGAATCAATACACATTCCCATGAACCCAACTCTCACCTTCATCGAACTAGAACTCGAGCTGTTAGACCGGGCATACGCCGCCTCGATCATGCTGTACATAGAAGAGCTCTGGTTGAACGAGTACTCAATCAGGTAAACATCTGAGTACGACGATCCCGTCTTGGTGCATCCAACTAGCAGGTACGAAAGCAGAAACACATTCACAAAAAGCAGAATCGACATTCCCACCTTGGGAAGCTTCGTTATAAGACTCAGGCCAGGTAGCAGAAACATCCCTTATTTCTTTCGTGTTTCGCTCGTGCTCTCCTCATCATTACTAACTACGTCCAGCATCTCCTCTCATCTTGCCCGCTCTATATATACAGCTGGAGAACCTACAACGACCCGTCACTTTGAATCAGGGCTGTTTCAACTCATTTCCTGTTACCTCTGTTTTTCACCGTATCAGAAAATCAATCTCTAATGATACTCATTTGAATCAACTGTGAGAAAAAAAAAAAAAAACAGAATTCAAAGCCATGTTTAGAGGTAGTTAAGGTAGGTATATTAATAAACTGAGACTATAGTGGCTCGTGTACGGGTGTAAAGCAAAAAGAGCAAAAAGCACTCTAACACATTTGTGGGATTCTCTTATCGGGCTCATCATGCAGCACCCCAGTATGTTTTCTCTCTCTGAGTGAGATCCAGTTGAGCTGTGCTTCGTCTTGGCGCTCCACAATAGAAACACCGTTCAGTTCACCAAATCTCTCCAAAAGCTCGAGCTGCTCAAGAGACCCCTTCCAGCTTTGGCCGTTGATTCGTAGAGCAGTGATACAGGTTCTAAAACGCTTCAACGTCTGCTGTCTTCCGTTCAGTTTTCCAATATATAAGCACAGATGGATCATTCCAGCGAGATAACAGCTAAACCCAAAATGATATGATGTCTTTTGGACCTTTCCAAGCTCAAACATCATGTCAATGAGCTTTGTGATCTCATTGGCAGACGAGATGCACTTCTCTGAAGCAATCAGAGGAACCTCTTTGATGAACAACCTCTCCAGCAGGAGATTACAAGCCTCGTAGTTCAGGTGAAAATTGATGCTGTAGTAGTTCGTGGCAAACCTCTTATCTTTCAGAACTGAGGGAAGAGAGGATTTCAGATCTCTCAGCAACAGCTCTGCCGTTCGAAGTAGTTTGGGTCGTTCCACCGAGTCACCCACCTCTCCTTGTACTGAAAGAATTTGGTCCGTGAACCTATCAAGAATGTACCACAGTCTTGTGGTGTAACTAAATGTAACCTCTATCAAATGGCTTTCTCCATCGCTAGGTGAACTCTGAATCTCATAAAGCGGAGAAACTATCTTTCTGAAATGAATACAGGACGGCAGCCCTAGTTTTGTCGTGACTAACCTATCCTGTGAGCATATGGACCACAGCAAGGCAGACTGAAACGGCGTAATCTTAGGCGCAGACGAGTTCTCCTCATAGGAGATATGGTAGCCCATGTGCTGGATTAGAGAGCATGCCATCGATATGTACACATAAGACATCGAGTCAGTACCCATTCCCATTTCGTAGCATGACAGCAGAAGTAAGCCCTGCAATAGGTAGTTATCTGGCTTCATTCTGGAGGCATCTATTGCAATGTGGGCCGCCTGATTCATGAAGAGACTGCTCACCTTATCGGCGTTCGGCAAATCCGAGTAGATGCACGCTACTCCGAAGAGTGCACACATCAAAAGCTGATGCGACGGTGTGGTATCGGTGGCAAAGTTCCAGCTCTCTACCTCCTGTAGAGACAGCTGCACCACATAGGGAACATCGTAGCAGTTATCACGAATCAGCCCCAGAAGCCCGCTCTTGAAATTTTCATTAACATAGTACACCTGAGAACCTGTCAAACCAACAAACGGTTCCGTCTTTTTGGTGGTGCCCTCTGCGGGGCTGGTACTGTCCTCCAGCAGCCCGCTGTTCTTCAGTGTCATAAACTCGTTTATCAGCGATGAAAACTTAGACTCCTCAGCGGAACTGATCAGACCTTCCGCAGTCTCCATTACCAGCTGAGGCGACAGCGAGTATCCGTCGTTGAGAATGGAGTTCTCGCCCAGACTGAGACCGGACGCTGGATCCGGGTCGTGGCAGGCTATAAAGTTCTCTAGCTTGCTCATCTTCTCCTGGAGATAGAAGATGTAGTCTGCCTGGTACTTTCTTCGTCTTCTATCGCTTTCAATCTGATACGTGCATGTTTGCAAACGATCAAGACAGTTGGAGCACGATGGGGTTTTCCCGTCACAGTTCCGCTGTTTCAGCGCCTTGCACGAGCCGCACACCTTTGATGATAAGGAGCTCATTTTCCGCACCGGAGCTTCTATTTCAGCAGAGCATCTACTGCAAGAACTACGTCTGCTTAGCGAGACGCTTTTTTGAAAGATGAGTAAAATCAAGTTGCAATTATTAATTTTAGTTATTATTTTGCTTCCAAGTTTATCAGTGCACGACCTGGCGGTGCTTATCTAATCCTGGACTTCTTCCAGCCCAGAAGAAGAGCACTCCAGGCTTTGACAAACGCTTCTTGCTGAAAGGACCCCTAGAACCAGGTTCTCAGGCAGCATCTTCTTGCGAGCCGGAACAGCTGTTTTGAATGCGTTTCTACAAACGTCTAACGTCCTGTCTCTTTTTTTCCCCAGCATTTAGACTGGGATTCCAAGCTCAAACACTTCACTCAACTCTGCTACGGGTGGAAACCGTAGGAACTTCCAGCTGCATGTGGTTGCCACTAGTAACAAAGAAATGTAGCTCTACTCGGTCCTCGGTTGGGAAACAACTGCCGTTTTGTAGTCACCTATTCTCCGAGAGTAGCACAGCCCATCAATGATCCAACTCCCCACTCACTTCCAAAGCGTTCTTGTTTGTGTTATTTCTATGCCACTTCTCGTTAATCCAGCCACCACCAAACGCTGCGCGCCCAGCTAGCTGTCCTCACGTCCAGGCCATATTATCCAGCGTTTCATATACCAGGATATCCTTGGCTTTCATTCAAGAAGCGCCGTGGAGAGAAGGAACATTGATCCGTCTTCGTTGCAAACCACCTGTGCCAGGCTCACAACGACCATCAGGTTCATGCTCATCATACAGCTGAGCTGAGCTCGCTACCTGCAGCATCGCTCGCTCTTGAATGTGTCCCCAAAAGGATGATTCCGGAGACGAGCTCGCTCTGTGCCCGGGCTCACTGCCCCCCCCTGCTGGCTGCTGGGAGATATTTTCCGCCAAACTGAGCTTCCTTCCCTCCGGCTAGCTTCCACGAGCTCAGTCTTGTTGGAGTGGAGAATATCAACTCAAGATGACGTAAGCACCGCTATTGTTAAGATACTATACAAAGCGATGGGGGACCAAGAAAACAAAGCTTAACAATAGGAATAGAGTGCGCGAAGCATTAACAGAAGATTATATTCTCCACCTGCCTTCCAGGATGAACGGGATCTAGCAGGTGTTACGCTGGAGCCACGGAGGGTGGAGCACTGTATAAAAACCAGTGCGGGCTTGAATGTACCGTGAACAACATCTTTGATATGATCTCATGTCGCATCTCCATTTGCACCATGTCTGCGTTTGAAGAGCTGATGCAGATCAGAGAAAAGCCATGTGCTGATGGCGAAGTGAAGATAATTGGATCTGACCCTGTGTACAAGACGCCGTTCAAGCTGGGAGAAACTACCGCACAGGTTCTTGGTGCTTGCGGTGTAGCTGCCAATGATCTCTGGGAAATGAGAACTGGCCGCCGTCAGAAAGTGACAGTCTCCGTGAATGTTGCTGCCGCCAGTCTGGCAGACACAAAGTACAGTTTCAAGAGGGAAGAGGACGGCAAATACTACTCGATCCCTGGATCAGAGGCAATGAGACACATGGTCAGCCTCACACAGCCTTGGGAGACTGCAGACGGCAAGTGGTTTCTACCCCATACCAATCTTCCTCATCTGGAAGCGCGAGTCCTCAATGTGCTAGATTGCAAGAGTGAAATTGAGTCTGTGAAGGAAGCCATCTCCAAGCGGGAAGCACAGGAGCTGGAAGATGCAATAGCAGCTGCCAGCGCATGTGGAGGTATAGTTAGAACCCCTGAAGAGTGGCTGAAACACCCTCAGGGGGCCTACTTGGCTTCAAAGCCTGTGGTTGAGATCACCAAGCTCTCAGAGAGCCCTGCCGTAGAGCTCCTACCCGGAAACAAGCCCCTATCAGGTATCAGAGTTCTGGACCTGACAAGAATCCTTGCGGGCCCAGTCTGCGGTCTGACTCTGGCAGAATTCGGTGCCGATGTCCTTATGGTCACTGCCCCTCACTTGCCACAAGTGCAGGAGTTTGTGCGCGACACAAGCCATGCTAAGAGAAGCTGCTATCTTGATTTGAACAAGCAAGAAGATGTTGAGAAGCTGAGGGAGCTTGTCAGCGAGACTGATATAATAATTGACGGTTATAGGCCCGGTCGGCTTGCATCCCGTGGCTTTGGCGTCGAAGAGTTGGCAAAGCTCAACCCATCTCTCATTCACGTATCCGTGAACTGCTACGGTTCTGGTGGTCCCTTTGGATCTCGCGCCGGTTGGGACCAGGTAGCACAAGCTGTTACAGGTATATGTCACACACAGGGAATTGCAACGGGATCTAAAAAACCACAGCTCACACCTGTATATGCATGCGACTACATCTGTGGACGACTGGGGGCATACGGGGCTATGCTGTCGCTAGCACGTAGGGCTAAAGAAGGAGGGAGCTACAGCGTCAAAGTCTCGCTTTGTCAAGCTGCGATGCTTTTGCAAAGAGAAGGAACGGTCTCAGAGTTTGATGATGCACAGGGAGTTCTATCCAAACAGGAATTCGAAGATAACCAGGTGTTTGAGGACAACACCTGTTATGGAGATTTGAACGTGTTAGGACCAGTTATCAAATTGTCTGAGACACCTTGTAGATGGGATAGAAAGACTCCGAAACTTGGACAGGACGCCCCTGTGTGGCTGAAGAGATAACTGGGAGAGCGGAACAACTGTCAGTATTTTTAATAACTTATTTTGATCATTATGGATAGTACTTTTAGATTAACATTGCCAAATAGTGAGCAGAGTATGAAAGTCGTACTAGTAGGTGCAGTAAAATTGTATCTTTATTGTTTTGCGCTCTATTCAGTAACCTTATTGTCAGCTATTAGATCTATAGGAAATATATAAAGTTATCGGAGGCATCACCTCGGGCATTAGGATCAGAGGTTCCGTTCTCTCTGCGGGCCTGCTTCTTTTTGTTCTGAGCATTCAAGTAAAATGCCTGCGCACAATATCCAACAACCGCAAGTGAAATAGACCCCAAAGAAAATGCATGTCCGAACGTGTATTTGGGAGCCTCATTGGACCTGTAAATCTGACCTATGATGATACCTGCAACGTTGGCGATGGAAAGCTGGATCCCAACTGATGACGCTCTCTTGAGGTGTCCTGCCGTGTTGTTGTTCAACCAACTCAAGTTCAAGCCAGGTCCTGCAAACGCACCAATAGTAAGTACGTAGACTCCTCCCATCTTTGCTTTATTCCCAGACACTGTAAGCAGCATGATATATCCCACTATCGAGAAGGTGGCAGCACTAATCAAGAATGGAAGCCGTCTTTTGAAATAGTCCGAGAAAGCAGCCGTTGCTGTGAATGCAACAGCACCGACAACGTATATAGGAATTGTCAACACCTGGGTCTTCAAAGTCGAGTAGCCCATGGCCTTAATGATCTGTGGAAGAAATGTAGAAAATCCATAGAACACAACCTCGGCACACAGCTGACTGGCAGCGGACAGGTATACCTTGGGATCCTTGAAGGCCAGCTTCACATCCTCCCAGCCCTCGTTATCTTGATTCATTCCCTTTAGAGCCTCTTGTCTTTTAACAAAGAAAGCCCTCTCTTTAGCATTCAGAAACCATGCCGTCTCAGTCTTGTCCGGTAGTGCTACAATCACAATAATAGCTCCAAAGAAGGATATGCACCCCTCAATAATGAGCAGCCACTGCCATCCGTGGAGACCTCTGATTCCATCCATTTGCAATAACCCGTATGCCAAAAGACCACCAATTGCTCCAGCAAGTGCGGCAGCCGCAAAGAGGTATGACATTCTGTAAGCAAGCTCTTCTCTCTTGTAAGCAGTGGCCAAGTACAGTGCCAAGCAAGGAAAAAGACCACCTTCGATAGCTCCTAGCAATAAACGGATAACCACAAGGCCGCCAAAGTTCTTGACAAATCCGGAAAAGATACCAACCAATGACCATGCAGCAGCCAAAGTGGCAAGCATCAGAGCAGGTCTAAGTCTCTTGAACGCGATTGTACAGGGCGTTTCGACCAAGATATATGTGACGTAAAACAAACTGACAGCGGCACTGTATTCGGATGCTGTGAGTTTAAGGTCCTTCTCCAGTCCGGCGGACGCAGCATTTCCAATATTCGATCTGTCCAAATAAGCAATCAGATACACCCATCCTACAACAGGGAGGATCACAAGGTCCATTTTCCTCAGCACTCTTTTCTCGAGCTTTTTGTCCACTTCTTCATACACACTTGCGGGACCGCTTACTATCTCGTTCTGTTCCTCGCAGGAAACCTCCAGGTTGTGGAGTTTTTCGTCGCTCATTCTTGCTGGTCTTCTCCTATGCTCATGATCCAATTCAGGGTACAGATACGACTACCCATTAGACAGGCTCTTGCTCTTTTATATATCAGGTTTAAGCTACTAAAGCATTTGTTAGCATTCAATCAACAAAAAAATTAGATAGTTTTTTCCACTACCATCGTCTGGTAGGCGGAAAATATATATTATCCGCCTGCATAATATCGTGCTCGAGAGAATCTCGATAAGCTGATAAGAAATTTCGTGGTGAGTATTATTGCCTTGAATCTTAATATCGTTTGGCCGCACAGCCATCCTTCCACGGAGTAAGGTAAACTGGAGGCGGGAGCTCAATTTTCAACTGGCTCTAAGACCAGATATTCTCCACCTCAAGATCGGCTGATTTCAAAATCATACCAGTACGTTTTGCCTGAACGTAGGTACTAGTAAAACCAGGTAGCTGCGCGCAAGTTAAGTGAACTCGAAATCAAAGTGTTCAGAAAATATCGGTAGATTGAAAGATTCGAGTTCGAATTCCGCGGGGGAAACCTGGGAGTTGTGTAGGGAACTGGTATCGAATCCTGATAACGACGACTGGGGAGTTAAATCCTGCGTAAGGGACTGACCTACAGTTCCTTCCTCAAACAATGCCTGGCTATCGATCTCATACATCACATCAGTTTGTAATCCTATGTACTCGTGATATTCCAAGTCCGAGGGAGTTAAACTGCGTTGGATTTCTAGGTCCGAAACCGTAGGAGATTCGTCATGGTGCTCATCGCATCTCTGCCGAACTTTCTCGAGGATATCTATTTCGACGTTCCATTTATGAGCAAAATAATTGAGTACTTTGATGTTTTTTATTCCTTTTATCCAGACATCGGCAAACTCACTGAGAGCCATCATGAACTTCACAAACCTTGCACTAGCACTATCGTGCAGTGTAGTGTCACAGTTTGTGAGGACAAACAGCTCAAACAACGCGCATTGGAACAGCAAGTATCCCGCAAAGTGAGGAGCGCAATTGAAACCATGTAACTCTGTAAAGCGCTCAGTTAACTTGGAGGCAGAAGTGCAAAACCTGATCATTTGTTTCATCATCAGCTTGGGATCCTCTTTCAAGAACGATCGATGCATCAAGATCAGAACAACATAGTAAGAAAGATGTAATAGCAAAATCCGCTTATCGCAGGTATCGCGCTTCAACACAATGCTGTCAGGAAAGGAGTCATGAAATATGCGTAGTGTGGAGCATCCTTTCTCGAAAAGCATCATCCGATGTGATTTGTGCAAATAGCCTGACTTGGAGGAGTATATCTGCTGCATCAATCTGTCCTGAATATACCACAATTTGCACTGAAAGGAAAACACCACCTCACTGATATGATGACTATACTCGACTGCAGACCTGCGGCTAAGGCCCGAGTCGAGATGCGGGGTGTAAAAGGGAGTTGTGATTCTATAGTACTGAATCCTGCAATCTCTGCCCAAGTCGGCTGTAATAAGTCTATCTTGCAACAATACTGACCAGAACAAAGCATTTTTCAGAACAGGGATGTCAGTCAGATGATCAGTTGGTAAGTTTGACAAGCTCTGTGAAACCAGCGGATTCACTAATCTAACGTTGTCTCTTAAATGCATTCCCATAAACTGCGTCAGAGAAGCGCATATAGCATCAAACATCCATCCACAAGCGTCTCGTGCCATTCCTGACTGGTAACATGACAAAATAAGTAGTCCCTGTAAAAGATTTGCAGTTAAATTTTCACGGCAGGTTGTTAACGCAATATCCTCTGCTTCGCGTAGAAATGCCTGCATGGTAGCACTTTTGTGTTCGGAATAGGCTGAAGCATAGGCAAATATAGCACACATTAAAAAGTGTTTATCAGGTTCTTGGGAGGGAAAGCTCCACGTCTTCACTTCATTGAGTGATATCAGAGACACATAAAAATAATCAGCAAAGGTTTTTTCAAATATATCAAATAGATCGTTTCGTAATTCAGATGTAGTCAAGACGTCGCCCAAGATACCGAGCTCTGTTAACATTTCAAGATCCTTTGAGGTGTTGTTATTGGACTCATCCTCCAATACTGACTGTCTTCCAGATAAAGGGCCATAGAATTCAGTTTTATCTCCATCTGTTCGAACCTTCCAGGCAGTGGAGACCATTTCCTCCAACGCATCAAGATTTGCATAGCTTTCTCTAAGACGGACCAGCTGCGCCGGATCATCGATTTGTGCCAGTTGTGGTGGATGTGGTAATATCATGTGTAGCTTTGTTCCGTTCAAAACAGGTACGTTTTTTATTAGATTCCCCGCGCACTGCTGCAAGAGATCAGTCCTGAGCTCTAAATACTCTATGTGTGCAGCGTTATACTTTCTTTTCCTGCGATCGTTCTCGGTTCTGTATACACAGTTGCCTGAATTTCCGTATTTGGTACACGTGACGCATGGATTTCCACCGTCACATCTCCTTTTCCTCTTCTGACAAAATAGACATGCATTAGAGGTCAGCCTAGAAGGTCTCGATGCTTTTGATGAAGCAGATAACTTGGCCATTACAACGACCTGCAACCCCAGCAGGATAATTATTCACTGTCGGATAAACAGAATGATATCATTGCCCCGCCCCGAAAAAGGAACTCTATAAGAATGGCTTAATTAGATCCTCTCTGATACTAAGCGTTTTTTTTTTTTCCTTTAAACGGTATTATTGCCCTATTTATATACGGATTTCTCATATTTACTAATGATTTCCTGAAAGATTGCTTGAACTCTATTTTTCAGATATTTCATTGTGGTGCACAGATGGCGTCCCCAAGAATTTCTATATCTCTACCGCAGCCAGCCCGGATCGTGTAGGTTGGTGATATATGGGACAGCACAGACTACAACAATGACTATTGTAGTATCAAAGTGTACGAATGTTCGAAAACTCTTTATTCTGACAGCCCGGTCATTTAGCCAGACATCTTCGCAACCCCAGTTGCTGAAATACGATATTTACAAACCATCCTCTGATCGGAGTTCAAGGATTCCACCAATCGTCTTCTTGCATGGGCTGTTGGGTAATAGAAAAAACAACAGATCAGCCTCGAGACATCTCTGTAAGACGTTGAATACTACGCTGGTAGTACCCGATCTACGTAACCACGGGGAGTCATTTCATCTTGGACCGCACAACAATGAGACCATGTCTGACGATATTCAACATCTAGTAGAACATATTATAGAGGAGCACCCTGGCATATTCCCTTCCAAACAGCCAGAGTTTGTGATTATGGGGCACTCCATGGGCGGGAAAGTTGCACTGGCTCACAGCCTGCGATACCCAGATATAGTCCGGGCCGTCATAAGCATTGATAACATCCCTTACACTAATCCGGCTACAAGTTTCGGAGAGTTCGAGAAGTTTCACATTTATCTTAACTTCATGGCAAGGCTTTTCGCTACTCACAGTTTCAAAACGTACAATCAAATTGACACAAGGCTAAGAGAGGTGGAAAAGAATTCATTGGTACGCAAGTTTTTGCTTAGCAATCTTGAAAAAGACCCGGTCACTTATACTATCAAGCCCAAAATCCCTTTAGAACTACTCAACATGTCAATCGAAAATCTTATTGATTTCAAACTGGACCGTACTGATATAGACAGTCTTGCTCCCTACGAGCAACCCGTTCTGCTCATCAGAGCTACTCACAGCAATTTTGTTGGACCTAACATACTAAGCGACCAGATAGACCAGTATTTTTCCAACTACACAGTCGAAGATATCGACTGCGGTCACTGGGTTGTTACTGAGCGTCAAGCGGATTTCATTAAGATTGTAACAAGCTGGCTCCAGGAAAAATTCCCCTCTCAATAACCACCTCACAAATCTCGGATATGACAACCTCAACTTCCGATATTGTGTTCCTGATTAGGAGATTTTTCGTTCTGATAGAAAGGGAGCAAAAACGCTTTTTCCTCCATGTTGAGAGATTTAAATTTACTTTAAGAACTGGGTAGACAGCCGTTTTTTTTGGCTCTAACGGTCTTATAGAGTATAAACTTAGAACATATGGCAGATCTGCTTTCTCTAGCATTGAATAATAGTTGGTCATTTTGACAGTGCAAGTTTCTTGTGTACCAGTCATGCCAGCAACACATACAAAAACCTCAATCTCGTAGGCTATTTATTTATTCACTGAGACGTCATGTCTACCACCGATATACAAAGCAGCCTTACAGAGCCGGATGTTCAGGAAGAACATGAGAGACTGTCTCTTGATTTGCGCTCGCTTGA
Organism: Ogataea wickerhamii; assembly: GCA_030559035.1. Lineage (NCBI taxonomy): Eukaryota > Fungi > Ascomycota > Pichiomycetes > Pichiales > Pichiaceae > Ogataea > Ogataea wickerhamii. Next base: position 200,762 of record JAKTQX010000012.1, read on the forward strand.
TTCTGACATCTCGCATAACTCCCATTCGCATGCTGGTAGCGTTGATCTTTATCATCAACCTATCCCTCTCACAAACGATGACCGCACTGACGGCGTCAGTAATGCTGTCCCAGTGTCAACAGTTGTCTCTATAGGAAGCAGGGGATCTGCTCTCAGTCGTGTCTCCACATTCAAGTTTGACGCGAACAAGGTTGTGCCTACCTCTCAGAGACGGGGACTGATTTCTGTTTTATGTTTGGTTCCTGAGTACGAAAACCCAAGAGAGCTTCCGTCTAACATCAAACATTTTTTGGTGTTTATCGTGGCACTGTGCGCCATGATTGGGCCTATGGGAACTTCCATCCTTCTTCCAGCTACAGACAATATTTGTGATGATCTCAACACCACCGTCAGTGTTGTGAATGTCTCAATTGGTATTTATTTGATCAGTCTTGGAGTCCTACCAATCTGGTGGTCAAGCTTCAGTGAAAGACATGGTCGTCGCTCTATTTATATTATCAGCTTCATTCTTTATCTCTGCTTTACAATTGGATGTGCATTATCTACCACTATAGGAATGCTCATTGGTTTTCGAGTATTAGCTGGCGGATCTGCTGCAAGTGTACAGGCTGTCGGGGCAGGATCGATTTCTGACTTATATCCGATTCAGAAGAGAGGGGCTGCAATGGGTGCGTTTTATCTCGGACCTCTTGCAGCACCACTATTGGCTCCTATAATTGGTGGAGCCATCACCTTGAAAAAGTCGTTCGGCTGGAGAGCCACCCAGTGGTTTCTGGTCATATATGCAGGAGTAATCGTGGTGTTTATCATATTTTTCTTACCAGAGACTCTAAGAAAGCAAGATAATAGAGAGGCAATAAGAAAAATACTGAGAGAGCGTTTAAAGAGAACAGTTCCGAAGGATGAAGAAAGCGGCGAATGCTCCAATGAAGTAGGCTCAGAAGAACAACCAGATGAGCGAAAGCTGACCGCAGAACAGGAGAATACAGAAATAGACAAAATATTGACCAGACTTTCTCGGCAGCCATCGGCTATCGAGGAAGGTCTAAACGACGACCAACCAGTGGACACTCTATCTCCCTTGGGCCGAATATCGACTGCTCCTAGAGATTTGAGACGTACAGAGTTAGAAAAGCTTAGGACGGAGGTTGACAATCTTGCTGAAGATGCAACTGATACTCCTGTGAAGAAACTCAGGCTCTATTTTAAGATCTATGGGTACGGCCCGCTCAAGTCACTAGTATTCTTGAGATACCCTCCTGTGTTTTTGGCTATTTTGTACTCTGCTCCCTGTTTTGCTGTGCTGTACTTTGTGAACCTGACAATCACGTACTGCTATTCACGTGCCCCATATAACTTCAATTCCTTGTTGGTTGGTCTGATGTATATTCCGAACTCTGTTACTTACGTTATTGCATCAATCTGGGGAGGGAAATTCAACGATCGCCTGTTGGAGAAGAAGAGAAAGAAGTATGGTGTAATTGCTCCCGAGGCAAGATTTGGAATCAATGTTTATATTGCAGCTGCTTTATTTCCTGGATCCCTAATGATCATCGGCTGGTGCTTGGATAAAAAGGAGCACTGGGTGACACCTTTGGTAGGAACAGCCCTGTTTGGGTTTGCTCAGATGATTGTTATAGGTGTCACGGTTACCTATCTGGCTGATTGCCTTCCCGGGAGAGGCGCTACCGCTATTGCATTGTCAAACTTTGTCAGAATGCTGTTGGCTGCGGTTGCTTCGTTTGTAACAGAACCCATGATTCGGGGAATTGGGGCTGGTCCTTCCTTTTCCATTTTTGCCGGTGTTACTGTGGTTCTGACGGTAATTTTGTGGGTCATAAAGAAGAGGGGTGATAATTGGAGAGAGACATATGACTTAGAGGTACTTTATGACATTGTGGATGGTTAGAGATGACAGATGGGGTCGTTTTTTTCAGAAGCCTCCCTTCTAAAGATTTATTTGCGTCGACCGACGTATTCTTTTATAGGACGTTTATACGCACACAACGGACACCCTATCTTGATAAATTAAATTTAGCAGGTAATTACGATTATAAACTACACAGCTTGCTTTGCGTTCAATACACAAATGGTGTCAAAGCTCACATTCAAAGGTGAGAAGAGACGGAAAAAGCACACCAAACCTCCCATACCAGATCAAGGCACACACAAGCGCCCTCACATCGAAGATAAGGGAGCAAATGAAGAGGAAGATGCTTGCAGTTTAGCATACATTAACAACGGTATCGTTGACTTGAACAACTTTGATAGCTCTTTGCTGACATCAGGATGGACCTCATGTACCTCCGTGAAGGACATAACTGGACCCATTTTGATTCTTATGCAGAGAGGCGATAAGGTAGGGTGCTTAAGCTGGGTAGAGAGTGATATATTCTCAATTTCTAAAGCTGACTCTCTAGAATTTCCAGATGCTTCACAGGTGATAAACTTCACAAAACCTGATGGTACTTTGAACGTTGACAGAGAGTCACAAATACAACGTGCTGAGCCCACACAATCAAAGCAGGTCTTTGTTGTCGTTGATGTCGATCACTTTGTACAATCTTCTGGGAATAAGGAGCTCGATTTAGACAAAAGACCTGTGAAACGCCTAGCACTAAAAACCTCTGCAGGAAAGTATGTTGCATATGATCCGATAGAGAGGACCTTGACCACTACAGAGGTTCTGACTGATATGGCGATATTCAACTTCAAGACAAAGGTAGAAGATGGCCGTCTGCTTTTTGCGGTGTCGATTGGAAGCTTAACATCCAAGAACAAGCTGATCGTGACTGATAATTTTGATATCAAAGTGATTGAAGATGAAGAGGATTTACTTGAGGACTTGAATGAGTTTGTTGTGAGGCTACAAATACAGAACTCTGGATCAGCTAAGCGTGCACTACACTACATCAATGAACAGAAGAAGAACCGAGACCTTGTGTTCGATAACTCGAAAGAGAATGAACAGCTTCACAACAGCGTTAATGAACTACTGAAACTGAAAATACCAGTTACGAACTCGTCCTTTCGCAAGATAAAGCTGGCCATACAGGAAGGGAATCTCAACGAATATATGATATTACTCAAAGAGAAGTCTAAGACAGACCGCAGAGCTTAAGAAACATCGTTACACCAGTCATAGAGATCCAACTTTTTTTTTTTTCAAGAGATTCAATGCAAACACGAGTAAACTTAACGCGTATATCTACATCTGACAGATACATAAAGTTGTGACAGAATATTCACAGCAAGGATTGTCAGCCTCGTTATGACTTCCAAGTCAGAGCTGCTTAGTTTTAACATATCAACCTCCCTTTTATCTACTGGAAGCCAAAATCATTCAACTGCGGAGACCATTGCACCTGAGTTGTTCTGTGCTGAAGATAAGACAAAAATAACAAGTGCAAAAGAGGCAATTTTAGCTTCGGGAAAGGTAATCCGCATCAATAAGAGACATAAGCCATGGATAACTTCGGAAACACCAGATCTGAATCCTAAGTCGCAGCACCTGGGAATAATAGATATTGACAAGTTATACTCACGACTTCGTATAGAGCAACGAATAGAAGAACAACAGGAGGCTGAGGGAGCTTTCAGACCATTGGAAAACAGATTCAAAAAGCAAAACTTCACCCTCTGGACAGAGAAGTATAGACCCCGGAGCTTCCTGGATTTGGTCGGTAATGAAAGATCAAACAGACTGATTCTGCAGTGGTTGAATCAATGGAACCAAACAGTGTTCAATAGAATATCAGAGGATCAATATAAAACATCTGATCCACTAAATCGACCGGACAGGAAGATCCTACTAATATATGGCCCACCAGGTATTGGGAAAACTTCCATAGCACATGTCATTGCGAAACAGCTCTCCTACGAGGTTCAGGAAATCAATGCCAGCGATGAAAGGGCGGGAGCAATTGTTAGAGAGAAGATTAAAAATGCAATGAGAAATAATTCACTCAGTGGTAAGCCAGTATGTCTCATTCTCGACGAGATTGATGGGGCTACAGAGAACGGTTTCATGAGCACGCTTCTTGATCTGATCAATGAAGATAGAAGGGCGACAGCTGCCCTTACATCGGAGCGATCGGTTTCTTCAGCTAAGAAGGATAACTACCTGAGACGACCGATAATCGCTATTTGTAATGATGCTTATGTTCCAGCCCTTGAAAAACTGAAGCCAAATTGTGAGGTTGTTCTATTCAGGAAGTCAAGTGACCGACAGATCAAGGCGCGATTGAAGAAAGTATGCCAGTCAGAAAGCATGTCGATGGAAGATAAACTTCTCGACGCGTTGATAGAGTCTACAGATGGAGATCTTCGAAACTCCATAAACTTTCTACAATTCAATTCATGGACGTGGCAACAGGCAGCGAATGATATGGAGTCTTTTTCCAAGGACAGTCAGCTGAGCTGGTTCCTTCTGATGAATCGAATTTTTTTGCGAGGTACAAAGGAAAGCAAGGACAGTCATTTTAACAAAGTTTTCAAGAAGCTGTCGAACTCGTCACAGTTGGATCGAATCATCAATGGCTGCTTCAATGTCATGCTAGATGTCGATGGTGGTTTCAGGAAACTTGATAGTATTTCTGACTGGTTATTTTTCAGAGACATGCTAAGTTCACATTTTAGCTCCTTCGATTCTCAGGACTTGAACTTCTACCAAAGTGCGATACCAATGAAATTCTTCCAGACATTCAATGAAATTGGAGCCGTTAGTGATAAGAAATACAACTACCGAACTCGAGACCATACATTTGACCAGCAAAAACAAGTGGATGAGCTCCTCAAGAGGGTCAAGAACAGCAAGCTAGGTACTAGCGAGAGAAGCATGATAGTGTATGAGCTTTCAATGCTTAATTCAATTCTGGTTCCGGACGTTACGTTCAAACAACTGGAATTGGTGAACCATGGTGCCAAACTGCAACGTATTATGGGTCTGATTCAATATTTCAACCTACGAATAGACCTACACGAAAATGAGCTAAGAGTTACTACAGCAACTTTCCGGCCCGCCATTAATCTATTCAGAAAACTAAGTTCGCGACAGACACAAATTGTGATCCGCTTACACAAGGAGGTAATAAGCAACTACATTACGGCAAAGCATGAGAGGGAGCGCAATCAAGAACTGCAGACACGCAAACGCAAGACAGTTGTAGTTGAGTCAGAGACCGGCTCTAAGAGACCTGCGTATGTGTCCAGTGTGGAGTTTTTCAAACAAAAATATAGCTCTGTTTCCCAGACTCCCTCAACAGAGGCAGACAATTCATCACCTCCCAATCGTGGGTATCGAGTATGGGTCAAGTACCACGAAGGCTACTCAAATGCGGTTCGCAAAGACATCACGTGGGATGATTTGTTTGAATAAGGGTGGCCTTCTAGACCAAATCCATGTGCTCGGCATTCGCGAATCCCATGCTAGGAGCCTAGCACAGCAACATTGAGCTTTGATGATATCATAAACCCTTTGTACTTTTGCAGAAAACGGTAATCATGCAAAACGTGCAGTTTCCCAGTACCAGAATAGCAAATATTGCGATAAAATGCCAGAGCCGGGGCCGTCATCTCAGAATAACAAGGCTTGGCTGGACTATCATCATTACGTAATACCTAACAGCTATTCAAAAGAAAAAAGTAACATCTGGGAAAAACCTGAAGTTATCGATAGTGCATACGTAAGTTACAGAAAGGGTAAAACATAGAATGTACAGAACGAGAAGTAGTTGTGAAGGCATGTGGTTTTGTGGCGCTAGTAACTACTTTTCGTAGACAGCGAGGCTAAATGTAGTGAGTATCTGGGGTTTGTTGCTGTGTGCAGAATTACGTATTATCTGAGTCTTATTGGGTGAATTTATTGACGATATAGTTTTGGAAGCGAAAGAAAAAGAAAAGCAAGCCAGGATTGGGGAATGTTGCGCCTTCTCGCGGGGCGTACGAAATCAGCCGGTAATAGGGGTTAACGAGGACTAGCGTCGATCGACCGACTGTGTGCGGTTTTTCGGAGGTGCCGCGCAAAAGAAATGCGGTATTTCCGGCTAATTTCGCAAGGGGGGGGGGGGGCGGTGCGTCGGTTGTGTGGGGACCGGAGGAGCGTGTGCGATCATACTGCGATTTCTGTGCTTATGTGTGGAATGATACCGAGCAAAATGTGGCTGCCAGGAAGGTTAGAAGTGGCTAAGAACACTGTATTTTGGTTGTAAGTGATGCCAACTATAAGTTTCATCAGCTGGTGTTTGGTTACAGATGTAGTGAGGCCTCTGCGGAAGAGACAACACAGTTTAGTTCGCGGGCAGATGGGGTTATTGTTTATTGTTGTAGTAGCAGAATGCACGAAACCGATATCTATTGTCCGATCACATATCCGAGAATATAAGAGGCTTGTACGGGCCTCCTCGTATTGTTATAATCCATTGTCCGGCCGGTTCGATTGCCTTGGATAGTTTATTGCTTTTTTTCAGATTGCGCCCACGCAAATTGTCCGGTTACGGCCCGCGCAGTCCGGGGGTCCGCCGCCCCTGTCCCCGGTAGGAAATGTCCGCGCCTCCTAGAAAAACTCGCCTGCGTGACTGGTAGCGGTAAATCTCAGAAGCACCGCAGTTTTGTTTTTTGCTGGAGTGAGGTGAAAAGTTTGTGCATTTCTTTTTGTTCCCTCAGGTTGCTTAAAGGATGGAAGAGGGTTTATTTGTTCGCAGATCCCCTTCCGTTTTTCTTCAAGTGCGAACAGCATATTGGTTATCGTGAGACCGTAAGTTTGAGGTGTTTTGCCATCTGATCCTGTTCAAAACTCAGCTCATCCGCTCGGACTATATCACACCGTTACTCAATCCTTCCTTCTGGGTATCTCAGCCTGCTCTAGCTTTTGCAGTGCCTTTCGCGAACTCTTCTCAGCAGTGGGTTGACGTTACTATTGACTCTGTGTGCGCTCTTCACTTGTGTGCACATTGCCTCTTTCTACACTGCATCTCGAAGCTCCGGCCCGCTCCTGACCCCCTGTGCCTTATTTGAGCGTGGTTAAGCCGGCTGCATCTCAGTATTTCACCTGGAGAAACCTCCAAACACAGCTATACGATTACTCTGGCCGTCGACCCTCTTCACAGACTGTCGACAAGACGAAACTACCAGAAACACCGCAACGCAAAATCCACACACCCATTGCACAGCTTGGGGCTAAAACTTTTTCACTGATAAAAATTTCTCTTCATCTCTGTTTCATCACAACTCGGAACACTACAATAAAACAATGAACTCCCAGATTAATAACTCCAACGACAACCAGGAGCTGAAACATCAGCCAAGGTTCAAAGACGTGTTTGTCGCATCAAAGGATACTTCTGCAGCTGTTGGTGCCGTCTCGTCGTCAGTCTCTCCAGATACCGATCGCGGGCACATCGACGTGGTTGAAAACAGAAGACCCTCGGTGATGGTGCCTACCAACATCGACACATCTATGCTCCGTTCGTCCTCAACTGTGCCACCATCTACTTCAAACGTGAAGCTATCGCTAGACCCAGTTGCTATACAAATACCGTCATCTTCCCATCGCCACATATGTCCCATTCACTCCTCCGACCAACACATAGCATCACCGTCATCTCTTCCCTCTGATATGACCTTGGACCATAATTCAACGGCTAACTTGAAGCCTTCCAACCTCTCACCAAGTGTCTCATCAAGCTCGGTTCTGTCCTCTCCGAAGGCGCCGAAGAAAGTTAGAAAGAAGAAGGGCAAAGGTTTCAAGACTTCCAACGGTCAGAATGCTGGGGCCTCATCCTCCTTGTTGATGTCCAGCATGCCTATCTCCAAACGATTCAGATCGAGGTCATTGCCTAATATATGGTTCCCATCGCACAAACAGAGCAGTCAACTTTTAAACGACTTGAACCATCACGCCAGAAATAAACAGAGGGTGTCTACTGGTCCCCAGTACTTCTCTTATTCTTCATCATTGTCCGACCAAACACCTTTACTGCCTCCGGTGAACCTTCAGTCGCTACACGAGATTGACCTACACGAAATATTGAAAAATCCGCAGCTTCGTCATGATATTCTCTTTGATCCTCAGTTGCAATTCAGACCCAACCTGGACGGCGAGCGCGGAAAGCGTAAGAAACAGCAGGTCGATAAGTACTGGCAAACTGTCAAAGCCGATATCCACGCTATCGTTGTTTATGACAAAAAAATAACTACAAATTGCTCTATCACTTTAATGTGCCAAACCATGAAGGACATTCTTCTCAGTCTGCTGCCTTCTAAAGACAAGGGTGTTGTCGAAGAGATTATGGACTTGCCATTCTTTGTTCAGCAGCTCAACACTAACTGCTTCAACTTTATCAAGTTCTCAAATTGGATATCCGAGATTTTCAAAATGCATTGTGCCCCAATGAGGGACGTTTGTGTTGATGAAATGAATTCCATTTTTGAGCAGGCTTGCAGAGAGGACGTGCCAAACGTTGACCTACTAATTGATGGATTGCATATTTTGTTCTCCATTTTAGAGGCAATGAAGTTGGATGTCGCTAATCACCAGATCCGAATCCTCCGTCCTCTTTTGTGCTCCACCGCAGTATCTTTTGAGAAAGAGTATTTCTTGAGTATGATCAAAAAGAATAAAATTGATATTAGCTTGTCAGTTGACTGGCTTAGAAAATCAATTCAAGCCTCATCTACGATTGATGACACATTCAAAATTGATTATTTGGAGAGAGCATTGAATGCAGGTATCTTGAATCTTCTATCTTGTTCGAACATGTGCACGGAATTTCCAGACACGCTTTCGTTTGATCATTCTCGTTTGGTTCTTCTTCGTGCTGATATTCGCCAGCTAATATGCATCAAAATCTGTGTGATCTTATACCAAAGCTTGATTAGATCGAACAGATTATCAGTCGCTGAATATGCAAGCCCCGAGAAATGCGTTCAGCTCAAGAACGAAATTCTCAGCATTATAGTCGATGACAATGGCAACTCCAAGTGGACTAGAAATCTGAACAGTCTTGCTGTTCACATGATTAGCAAGTTGTTCAACTCGGAGTTGGACTCAAGAAAAGTGAAGTTTTGTTTCAACTGGCTTTTAAAGCAGACTCAACCTAACTCTCAAATCTACTCGATCATGGAACGCAATATCTTTGAATCAATCGTGACAGCTTTGAACTGCGGAAATACAGACAACCTCAAAGATGAGTCCATTGTATACGAGGAACTTAAGGGAGTTGTCAATAGATTGAAGCAGCTATCTAACTTCCACTATAATGTTTTTGCTGACATTTACGAGAAATACTTGAACTAATCAGTGTTATACCCTATTGTTTTTCTGATTTCGTCGCATATTTTAATTTGAGCGACACTCCTTTCAGTTCTTTATGTTCTGTATGTGGTTTTGAGTTCCAATCGGAAGCGTTATATTCCGGTTTTGGTCAATTTCAAAGACGTTTCATGTACAGTCATTCGAATGCTAACACAGCATACTAATAAAATGCGCATAGATAATATTGGTAATTCTTATTTTATGTTTAGGAAACAACTATTTACAGGAATAACAGAAAAAACTATCAAGCCTCCATTGCAGAACTAATGTAACCATGATCAGGAATACTTTGAGTGGATCCAAGAGCAGCAAGAGCGACAGGCTTGCCTTCTAGGCTTTTGTGGCACCAATTCACCAAATCCTCTTGAGTTATATTATTGACCATCTGGAATATATCTTCGGGAGATAACCTTTTGCCCGTAGTGACCAGCTGTCTACCTATATCCTCGGCGATAGCTGTAGTTCCGTCTAACGATAATAGTAGGGAGCCTTTCAGCTGTGACTTTGCTGTTTCAATCTCCTCCTCGGAAATGAAGCCCTTCCTTAGTCTTGACCATTCCTGGAGAACACAGTCTATGACAGGCTTGCAGTCTGTCTCCTTGTCAACCACAATATAGACACCCCATAATCCTGTATCAGAGTAAGATGTTGAGAATGACATCAACGAATTGCAAAGAGGTTCACCATTACTACTAGATGAAACTATCTGCGCCAGTGGAGTAGGAGATGCATTGGTGGCACGATCCCAGTTGCCAACAATAGCTTGGACGACAAGTGCCTTGAAATAATCTTCAGACGACCACGAACAACCCTCCACACATAAAGCTATATATGTGTTTGGTAGAGAATCGTCTCTCACTTTGATCTCGTCCCCATAGAACTTTGGAATAGCCCCCCTGGGAGTTCCAAGAGGGAGAGGAACTTCCGATATCGGAACATGTCCAAAACTAGCTTCTGCTAATTTGACAAGTTCATCGTGATTGACGGCACCAGCACCAGCAAGTACCATTCTGTCACCCTTATAATTAGTCCGAATGTAATTTTTGAGTTCTTCCTGAGTGATGGACTTGATGTTGGATATAGGGCCAAGAATGGTTCGTCCTAGCGGCTGGTCCTTGAATACAACTTCATGGAGGCGATCAAACACCACTTCATCATACATTTTGTCAACTTCCTCACTTTCACGGATGATGACTGGCCGTTCTTTTTCGATGGCACCTTTTTCTAGTTTGGATCTGGTCAAAATATCAGAAAGAATATCCACAGCTCTAGGGATGTCTTCACGCAGTGACTTGGCATAGTATACTGTATTTTCTCTAGATGTGTACGCATTCAAATGTGAACCGCAGTTCTCAACCTCTAGTTCCAAGTTTAACTGAGTACGCGAGTTGGTACCTTTGAAGGCCAAATGCTCTAGGAAGTGAGCAGTTCCTGAGGTACCGTCGCTCACATCAGCTCGAGAACCAGCGTCAATCCATACACCAACTGTGGCGGTAAGAGAGTTCGGAACCTCTTCTGTGGCGACAGTTAGTCCATTTTTCAGCTTAGTAGTCCTAGTAGAAGGAACAGAGCTCGCTAAATACCGGGCAAAAACTCGGCTGCCGTTAAGCCTTCTAGCTGCAGAAGAAAGCATTTGGTTGTGCAGTAGTGACTAACGAGTTTTATTAACGTTACAGTGAAGCTTTCTGAAACCATTCGGTTTCTAATAATATATATAGTCATGATTCTAGAAGCTTACCAAGATTCAAATTTTTGCGGCTCAAACTTCCTGGTGTAAGGGTGCAGACAACGTTATTTGAGTAGCACATTTTGCCACTTCAGGTTATTTTCCAGCATGATAGCTAAGTTATAATCTCTTCAGGAACACCAGTACGTGTCTTTTGCAGTCCTTGAACATAACTGAGTTTTAGCCACTGACACTTGAAAAGGGAGGTTCGACGTTCAACCTGAACCGATTTGTGCCAATATGACGGTAAGTTTTTGATTATCGAAGTGGGATGCACTTACGTACGTCAGTCATACTAACTCTGCTAACAATAACGCAGGATTCTAAAATGCAAATAGACTCTCCTCAGGGAAACACTATTGATGAGGGATTGTACTCCCGTCAACTGTATGTTTTGGGAAAGGAGGCAATGTTAAAAATGGCCTCTTCTAATGTGCTTATAATTGGATTGAAGGGACTGGGAATCGAGATTGCGAAGAATGTAGCGCTTGCTGGTGTGAAATCCTTGTCTATTTACGATCCAGCCCCCACATCATTGCAGGATCTTTCTGCTCAATTCTTCTTGTCAGAGTCAGATATTGGAGTTTCACGCGCCGAGGCTTCATTGCCCAAACTCTCAGAACTGAACTCATATGTTCCAATTTCCGTTGTTAGCGAGTTAACACCAGATATTATTTCTGAATTCCAGGTGGTTGTCACCACAGAAACTCCCCTAGAGAAACAGTTGGAAATAAATGAGCTCACACATGAGAAAGGTATCAAGTACATCAATGCTGATGTAAAGGGTTTATTTGGTCAACTCTTTGTGGACTTTGGTCCTTCATTCACGGTTTTTGACACTAACGGCGAAGAACCCCGCACTGGAATAGTCTCAGATATTGAGAAAAATGGCACTGTCACCACGCTTGATGATAACAGACACGGTCTGGAAGATAATGACTACGTTAAGTTCACAGAAGTGAAGGGTATTTCCAAACTGAATGATGGTACAGCTTATAAGATCAAGGTGTTGGGACCTTATGCCTATCAGTTAGTTGATTTTGACCCTAGCTGGGGTACGTATGAGAAAGGCGGTATTTACACACAGGTGAAAATTCCTACAAAAGTCTCGTTTCGAAAACTGGCTGATCAATTGGGTGAACCAGAGTTTGTTTACTCAGATTATGCTAAGTTCTCGCGCCCTCCTCAATACCATCTGGGATTTCAAGCTTTGCACAAATTTATTAGCAACCACAATGGTCAACTTCCTGCTCCTCATTCCGAAAGCGATGCCCAGGAGCTGGTTGCTTTGACCAACAACTTGAGTACTGCTTACCCAGATATACTTGGCGGGGAAACCGTCGATGCTGACTTAATCAAGGAACTGTCATATGGCGCTAGAGGTGAGTTGCCTGGTATGACAGCTTTCTATGGTGGGCTGGTTGCGCAGGAAGTTCTCAAGGCTTGCTCTGGAAAGTTCAACCCGGTTCATCAATGGCTGTATTTTGATTCTTTGGAATCATTACCTGAGTCTGAGCTTTTTGAGAGAACTGAAGAGTCATGCAAACCAATAAACTCGAGATATGACAACCAGATAGCTGTTTATGGTCTAGAGTTTCAAAAGAAATTGGCAAATTTGAAAGTGTTTTTGGTGGGTGCTGGTGCCATTGGTTGTGAGATGCTGAAAAATTGGGCGATGATGGGGATTGCAACCGGTCCCGAGGGAAAGATTTTCATCACAGATAATGACTCAATCGAGAGGTCAAACTTGAACAGACAATTCCTTTTCAGACGAAAGGATGTGGAAAAGAACAAATCTGAAGTTGCCGCCCTTGCTGTGATTGCCATGAATCCAGATCTGACCGGAAAGATTGATACTCAAATTGAAAAAGTTGGACCTGAAACGGAGAATATATTTGACAATGACTTTTGGCAGCAACTGGATATCGTAACCAATGCCCTTGATAATGTTGAGGCCAGAACGTATGTGGATAGAAGATGCGTCTTTTTCAAGAAACCCCTGCTGGAATCTGGAACACTGGGAACTAAAGGAAACACTCAGGTGGTCATTCCAAATTTGACTGAATCATACTCGTCATCTCAGGATCCTCCTGAGAAATCCATTCCTTTGTGCACTTTGAGATCGTTCCCAAACAAAATTGATCACACTATTGCGTGGGCTAAATCGTTGTTTCAAGGTTACTTTGCGGATGCTCCAGAGAACGTGAATATGTATCTGTCGCAACCAACTTTTGTTGAAAGCGTTTTGAAGCAGAGCGGCGATGTCAAGGGGATTTTGGAAACAATAAGTGAGTACTTAACGAAAAATCGACCTTACACTTTTGACGACTGTATAAAATGGGCTCGTCTTCAATTTGAGGAGAAATTCAATCATGACATTCAGCAGCTGCTTTACAATTTTCCTAAGGATGCTGTGACTTCTTCGGGTGCTCCTTTTTGGTCTGGTGCCAAGAGAGCGCCTGAGCCTCTAGAGTTTGATATAAACAACAACGACCACTTTCACTTTGTTGTTGCCGGAGCAAACCTGCTGGCTTATGTTTATGGACTCAAAGGTGATCAGGAAATTCCGGATAAGCAGAAATACGAATATGTTCTTTCGTCTACTGAAATAGCACCTTTCTCTCCGAAAAGTGATGTGGTAATAAAGGTGAATGATTCGGATCCTGATCCTAGTGGGGATGTTCCTGTCGGAAATGATATTATTGAGAAGCTTGCTGTTTCATTGCCCACACCAGCCTCCTTGGCAGGATATAGGTTGAACGCTGTTGAGTTCGAAAAAGACGATGATTCTAACCACCACATAGAATTCATTGCTTCAGCTTCCAATTGCAGAGCGCTGAACTATAATATCGAGACAGCTGATCAATCGAAAACTAAGTTTATCGCTGGCCGTATTATTCCAGCAATTGCCACTACAACCGCACTTGTTACAGGATTGGTATGTTTAGAACTTTACAAGGTTGCAGATGGAAAGAAGGATATAGAGAAGTATAAGAACGGATTTGCCAACCTCGCGCTGCCTTTCTTTGGATTTTCCGAGCCGATAGCATCTCCTTCTGGAACTTACAATGGCAAGAAGTTTGATACTATATGGGACAGATTCGACATATACGGAAATCTTACTCTTGAACAGATCATCGCATTATTCAAAGAGAAAGAAGGCTTAGAGATAACAATGCTTTCACATGGAGTCTCGCTGCTGTACGCATCATTCCACCCTCCCAAAAAATTAAAGGAAAGACTCCCTCTTGATATTCTCACACTGATCGAAACTGTTTCGAAGAAACCTGTTCCTCCACATGAAAAAACATTGATTCTGGAGATTTGTTGCGAAGATGAAAACGAGGAGGATGTTGAAGTACCTTATATTTGTGTTCATTTACACCAGTAGATGTTTGGTTTTTTTATATTTGTCTCAAAGCTTTTGGACATTGAGTTCTTATATTAGTAACTTTCTATATGTTTGTATCTGGAACATGCATTTTTGCCCAGATATCATCCACTATCTCTCCCTGGTTTATCGTTATGACTTGATCCGCCGCAACAATCAAGTCTCGTTTGTGACTTATAGCAATAATTGTCATGTGGTGCTTCACTTGCAGCAGTAATTTGGTTACCCTTCTTGAATTTTCACTATCCAAAGCAGAAGTGCATTCATCCAGAATCAGTATTTGTGGTTTCCTAAGTAAAGCTCGGATGATTGAAAGCCTCTGAAGTTGTCCTCCTGATAGAAGAAGATTTGTGGAGTCTCCCATTTTGGTGTCAAGCTGATCAGGTAGGTCCAAAACAAACTTCTCCAGATCCAGGACGGCCAGGAAATCGTAAATATGCCCATCCGTAACCTCTTCAGTGTTACCGTAGGTCAAGTTATCTCTTATTGAACCTTCAAAGAAGTAATTCTCCTGTGTGACAACACCTATAAGAGATCTAAGACTCGCTGAGCTCCAATCCTTGATATCACACCCACAAATAGTGAGTCGACCGCTAGTAGTAGGATACAACTTCATCAGTATGGATACAAGAGTCGATTTTCCACATCCAGACTCTCCAGTAACACAAATGATCTCATTTTTCACAATCTTCAGATTGATATTGGTGAGAATCTTTCTTGAAGGAATGTTAGGATAGGAGAACGATACATTTTTGAACTCAATCGAAAAGTCAGACTCCTTAAGATCTGGGACTACCTTTCCCGATGATCCATAATCATTGGACTGAAGTCCTAGTAGGCTAAGCATCTTGCATGAGGCTTGCATCCCCTTGGTTAAGTTCGGAGAGGATGCCAGCAGTCCAGTTATGGATCCAATGGAGAACACTATCAAAGCCATGACTTGAACAGCTTGAACCAGTGTATATTGCTGTGAAACAACTAGCTTGAGCCCATAATAGAACATACAAGCTTGACACATCAGCACCACAGAAGTCTGCAGGGATAAACCTAGTCCAACAACAATTGATCTACGTACTCCCGCTTCAAAGAGACTCGCCAAATCAGTATCCACCTTCGACCGAAACACACTCTTCGCGTTTAGACAGAAAAGAGTCCGGATACCACTTACTGACTCATGGATCCGACTTTCCAGCTTAACTACCGCCCCTTTGCGACTGCTCTCAAACCGCCCAAGCATCATCGAGTATAGTATTCCAATAATCGCAAATAACGGAACAAAACTAAGGCCCACGAGAGCCAACTTCCAGCCTGTCAATGTGGCCCATATTATGCAGACAACAATCAGAACTATAATTGAGAGTATCATTGAAGTAAAGTCGGAGATAATCGATCGTATGTCTTTGGTGTCATTCATAATCAATGAGGATATCTCACTTGGTTTGCTATTCTCAAACCAGCTCACCTCTTGACTCAAGACCATCTCAAAGGCAGAACAGCGCACCTCACCAACCAAGTCTTCAGCAGCAGCAGTCAGCATGTACTTTGAGATGAACGTTGTTATTCCGTCTGCCAAAGCAATTCCAGTTACAGTAAGAGACGATTTCAGCAAATACTGGGATCCGGAGAGGTCAGATGATGATGGTACAATTCCTGAGATCAGCTTAGCAAGATAGAAACTAAACAGTGGCGTCAAGACGGAATTACCAGTAGCAATAAACAGACCAATACCTCTAAGGACCTTGGTTCTAGATGTTGCGTAAGTGGAAAGCTCATGCAACAACCTGAAGGCACCTAGTAGTCCTGTCCGCGGCACTTTAGCGCTCAGCCGCTCAACATCTGTGGAGCTATACTCAGAGATGCCTGAAGGTTGATGATGGGTTGAAAGAAGGAATTCGTTGCCCCCCTTATCAAGAAAAGAGGCATCATCACCTTGCTCTCCATTTTGAAGGGACTCTAGAAATCTAAATACCCCTTTCCGTTTTTTCAATAGATCCCCTTTCAATCCATGTTCAATAATAGTCCCACTATCAATGATGTAAACAAGGTCCTTCTCTTCGATTGGGCGAAGATCGTGGGTCAGAATAATGGTAGTCTTCCCTCTTCTCCAACTTCTAACCATCTTAGTCAGTTGCTCTCGTTGCTGGAAGTCAATTGCAGAAAAGCTTTCATCCAAAATTAAAACTGGAGTGTCTCTGACTAAAGCCCGGGCCAAGGCCAGCTTCTGTTTCTGGCCACCGCTGAGCAAGATCGCATCTGAGCCATCTCCTATTTTTGTTTTGATGCCATTTGGAAGATCTCCAAACAGTTGGTAAAGCATGGATAAACATGCAGCACTTTTGCTCGAGAATGGACTGGACTTTAGAATGATGTCTAAGCTTCTCTCACAACCTAAAAATACGTTATCTTCTACGGTACCGTTGAATATCGTGAAAGATTGTTCCAGAAGAGTAATCTGACTCAGTAGCCAATTTCTGTTCAGTAAAGAAACATCATAGTCATCCAAGGTTATTTTTCCGTGCTTGCAAGCATATAGCTGAAGCAGTAAAGAACACAAAGTGGACTTTCCAGAACCCGATTTTCCGACAATGAAAGTGGTCGATCCACTGGGGATTGTGATACTGATATCTTTCAAAACCTTGCTAGCTCTCGACTGGTACTCAAAAACAATGTTTTGAAAGCGAACAGAGCCTTTTATAACATGTCTCGGTGTAAAGCCCTCATCAACGGTGGTCACCTTTGTGTTTTTCTCCAAAAACAGACTGTCAAAGAAGTTAAGCACCCAGCAGAGTGATGTATGCGCCCTATGGAAAAGAAAAAAGTTGAAGGGTAATGTGTTACATGTTTGGGCCAGATTCAGACAAGAATAAAAACATGATATGATCTGACCACTAGTGTTGATGCTGTGTGAGACTAAAAACGATCCATACCAGAAACTTTGAACAAACATCATTAGAGCTAAGCATTTCACTAGGCCCGTACTCAAACAGTTATAAAGCCTCTGTCTCTTGAAAGAAGATTTACAGCCCTCAGCGTCTTTGCTAAATTTGGACAGCTCTAACAGGCTTGAATTTATGATCTTGACCCATCTATAGCTGACCACGCTCCAGTCGATTGTTTTGATAGCAGCTGCAGAATGACGGTTCTCTTCATCGGCATGCCTAGCTGTCAAGAATCCAAATATCCCTGTAATAATAATAATCAAGGGAATTGAGATCATTATTATGAGAGCGAGCCTCCAAGAATAGTGGAGACTAGTAGCGGATAACATGATGATGGAGAAAACAGATTTCGTGAATAAGGCCATGTTTTCCGAGACACCGTCTTTAAACTCCTCAACACAACGACCGATATGGATCAAATCCCCCTTGATCTCGGGTCTATCTTGGTACCAATCCAGTCCATTCTCAAAAAGTATAGTATGGAGCTTTTCGCTGCAGCGAAAGTGTTGGCGCTCACCAAGGATCATAAAGAGAGTGATTGACAGCCAGTTGAATATGATCGAGCAAAAGCCAATAGCAGCAATACACAAGCATAGAACGGTCAAATTATTCAAAAACTGAGATGATGTAGTCTTACCTGATGTGAATGAAGATAAATCGTTGAAAATGTGTGAAAGCACTATTGCGACTGCCACCGGAATGAAAGCAGCCACCGCAGTGAAAATTGTAGCACATACATAGACAAAAATATCCTTCTTTCTCCCAAACATAAGTATGGTGAACATGCCATGAGAAGGGGTCTCGGGGAGATCTTTAGAGTAATGGTTGCTTGCAATGGATTCCAGCTCATACGTAACCCCAAAAGCGTCATCTTTAGTCAAGCTATCAGGTGTGGAGGGACCAGAGTGGTCGTGAACTGATTCAGTATATCGTTTCATGACTCAAACTAAGTAGCGTTTCAGTTCCTGCTGATGTAGAACATTCAGTAACACCTCACATGTTGAAGGCTGTTGTCCAGAATATATATAGGTGCTGCTCTGCTGTCCTTCAAGCGCCGGAGGGGAGCACTGTCTCGACAACCCGCTGCCTGATTGTTCATTCTGAAACATGGCACACTGTCACTGAAGTGAGAGCACCAATTACTATGCAGAGCTACTTTCAATGTTTACAGATATGCTGATTCAAACATAATAAGCTCATACATACTGTAAAACTCCATTTCAATATTTCCCAATTGAGAGGTATCAATACACGGCCTTGATTTGCGTGGGGCTATGCAAATGAGTGATATGTGGTTGACTTTCTGATGGAAAATTTTCGAAGTTGGAGATTCAAATAGTAAAACAATTTTCATCTACTCTCTTTCTTCGTATTTCGACTCTGTGTACGTGAGCCAGGCAGTGTAGTTCTATGTAGATCAGCTGTGTGGGGACTACGAATGTGAGCCGACAGACCTCAGAAGATAGCAGGTCTTTTTTTCGCCACGAGGCCTAGCAGATCAGCTACCTTTTGAGTCTGACTGTCTCCTCATAATTCTGTCTACTGCTCTTCATACCAAAACACTCCTTCCAAAACTAGAAAACTTGCACACCATATACTGAATGATGAATATACAGATAGGGACAACTGATCGACGATATGAAGATAGTTGTTTTTCATTTAATAGATAGATAATGACTTTTCTGACTGGTGTACGATGTGCTTGTTTCTAGTTGCGACCTCTTGGATGGATTTTTTGTCTCAAGTGTATCAGCCTTACTCTAGTACCTTGCTGAAGTACACTTCTATTTGTAAACCGCTGTGGTGAATACTTCTGCTACCGTTGAATTCATTTCTAACTGTTTGCTGGTTTTCACTGCCTTGAAAAATACAACCATTGAGTAGTAATTTGTTGCATATAATTCAAATTTACCACCTGGCTGGTTATGAGGGCAGCAAACATATATCTCTCGAATTACCTCAATCTAACTGTGTTGGTGAGTTCACAGCGCTTCAAAGCACTTTTGTGGTTCCTCATACGTAGAAGCATACTGGACTCCAAAAGATTACCCCTCTTTCAGAAACCTGTATTCTGCAAGACTGCATTGGTCACTTTTGAAGCAAGGGGGTGCTGAAGGTCCGTATAGCGGTTTCACAAACGGCTCCACCATGAATCAAGGCTGGTTGCTGGTCCTGCTGACCTCCTTGATTACTTTCTCGGGATGTTCAATCATCTATCTCGATCTTGTTTATAAGACACTGTTTCCTGGAGCGTACCGGTCGAGACCGTTCGTTATTCAGACTAACACTACGTTTTTGGTGTCATGTCTATCTTTGAGCTCTGGATGCTTATTGTTCACCGCATTCTACAAGCTGCTACCGCAGTCGACAATGTATTTGAGAAAAATGGAGTTGCTGACAGGAGAGAACTCTCTTATAAAGGCGTATACTGCAGCGTTCTTTTTTCTAGGCGTTGTTTGCTGCTCATTACTCAATTATATAATTCATTTCTTCACGAATGAGAGCGTGATACACTGTGTCCACGAAAATCATCAACACAGTCATACCGAAGAAAGTGACCATGAGCACCATGGTTCTTTAGACGATTCAGATAATAGTGACGACCACGATTACTCTCATCTGAATGGGAAATACAGTACAGTTCATAAAAGAGACAAAAACAGCTCAGCCCACACTGAGCAGCATCTCTCTGAGAACACCCCTCTGGTCAATGACAACAAGGCATTAGAAGCGCACCATAAACGTATGTCGTTGGTAGATCTGTCGCTGAAGGCTATCAAAGGAAAGACCATAGAAGGAGATTGTCTAGGAGATATGGAATCATGCAGAGACGAAATACTCATGCGTCATAATTTACATGATGCCAGATCAGCTCATAAAGACGAGCTTCATTTTTGCACTTTACCGAGCGAGGAGAATTTGCTTTTCTTTGACAAGGATAAACATCTCATTACTGCTAAGTCTGAGATATGTTTTCGCTACCCTGAATTGGAAATAAGCTCACCTTTAATGAATGATAAGACAGCTCTTTCAGAGAATAGCGGGGCTGATGGGATTTCTCATTCTCCTCATTTGACACATTCTAACTTTCACCAACATCACCAGAATTCTACAACTGAAGACCCCTCGTACTCCCGGACATCACAAATTTCAAGAGGAGAATCTAGCCATGACCATATACCTGACCATTTCGATGTTGAAGCTGGATCTCAACTCCATCATTATCATCATCATCATATTCAGACACCGCTATCTCGACTGCTCTCAATTGGGCTCCAGACAATTCTCGCTATTTCATTGCACAAATTTCCCGAAGGCTTCATCATGTATTCGACTGCCCAGGCAGATCCTCGGCTGGGACTTACCATTTTCTTTTCGATGTTTATACACAACTTTGTGGAGGGATTCACAATGACGCTACCGCTTTACATTGCTTTGAAGTCCCGATTCAAGGCACTTCTCATCAGCGGTTCCTTGGGAGCGTTCTCTCAGCCTATAGGTGCTTTATTAGGCTGGTATATTTTCCGGGGAGATCTGGACTTGAAAAGGGACTCCACTCTTTTCCTCTTTGGATCTTTGATTGGTCTTACCGCAGGATTCTTAGCATATATTGGATTTCAGATGTTCGCCTCCGCAATCGGATTTGGAGGTAAGCAAACTACTGTTGTGGGATGGAGTTTTTTTGGGATATTTTTGATCTCTCTCAGTGATATATTGATTGGTGAAGACTAAGTGTGACGGTCACCTGAAGCAATGCAACAACGGGTCCCGCTAAATGAAAGAAGTGAGTATCCACTGTTTCAGTAAATTCTCACGTCGCGTCGACCGACGCAATCGTATGTCATTTTTCTTAGATATCAAATACTAGAATAATCCTCAAAATAATACTATTAACTGTTTTGATATACATAGTCACGATTAAGTCAGCGCCCCCGTTGATAACTAATAGAACTACAATACCACCGCTCCTCATAATTGAGGTGACCCTGGAATCACATTGTGAAAGGGCCGTTAGAAGCTACTTTTCATCTAAATAGCTCCTGCATTTATTGGCAAGTTGAATATCAGAGCTTGAAATTAAAGTGCGCCCAAAGATGGGCCAAAAAGCCAGCAAGCTAAACAAGGAAGATATAAGCACACTCCGGCAGGAGACCAGGTTCAATGCTCGAGAATTGCAGCAATGGTACAAAGGGTTTAAAAGAGATGTTCCTACTGGACAACTAACAAAAGAAGAATTCATTAAGATACACAAACAATTCTACCCCTTTGGCGACCCTACTGAGTTTTCTGAGTACGCATTTGAGGCGTTTGACATATCTGGTCTAGGGTATATAACGTTTCGAAATTTCATAGCGTCTCTGAGTATAGCATCCAGAGGTTCTATTGAGGAAAAGCTGGGGTGGTGTTTCACCATTTATGATAGAGACAAGGATGGCTCTATCAATTATAACGATTTGCTAGTTGTGCTAAAGTCCATCTACCGGATGATAGGATCCAGTTCGATTGTTCTCGATGAAGATGAAGCCACTCCTGAATTACGAGCAAACAGGATTTGGGTAGCCTTTGGAAAGGTGCTGGGAAATACAAGCGACAGCATATCGTTGAAGGAGTTCACGAATCCTAAGAGCCTTGAAGAAGGCGTTTTGGGTTCCCTTGATATATATAATGATCTTATTTAGAGGCCGCAGCTGCTGAAAAAGTTTTGCTCAATATGATACAGCCATCACCTAAATTCTCTCGGCAGTCCAAACGGCCACCTTGCATGTCAGTTTGATCGATTCCGTTAGCAACCAGTATGGTCTCGCCTCTTTGGCATCATGCTGTATTGCCGTGTCAAGATGTTCGAGCTCTTCATCCCTGAATTGCTTGATTGTTTCTTTTAGGTGCTTTATTTCTGCGGAGTCGGATGTTGATCCGGAACTTAAATCGTGTATATCTCGAAACTGATTACTGAGGACTCTTAGTTGTGTGTTGTAATGGTTTCCAATAACAGTTTCCACAGCTTCTGTGCATGCCATTGCTCCCTCTTTACCAAGCAAGCCAGTGAAAAGACCCATTGAGAATGCACCTAGTTTCCACGCTGGAGTCAGAAGCGAGGGACGAACTCTGCGGGTTACTTGTAAGCCATTGAATGTGTTATGATGGTGTACTTCCTGGTCCCACATATGCTTAAGTACAGGCTTCAGGTCCGTCTTGTGTGATAGGGCCATATACTGACCAGCGTAAATAAGGTCTGCTCCGAGCTCTCCAGCCTGGTCCACCCGTATCACACGTTGTAGATAGGCTTGTTGAGCTCTGGAAAAAGGAGCATGCGTAGGCACTTTAGGCCCTGCGGAACCTTTAGCCGCTGTAGAATGACATCGTCTCAGCATGTTACAGCCTAGCCAAACTCAGGGTAATATCAATTACTATTTAGTCAAAATGGTCCTCCCTCATGAAGCCTGCTAATAGGGCTTAATTCTGTTTCTGTAAGTGGTCAGACAAATTCCGTTTACTGTGGTGTATAGATGTATTGCTTCTGAGCAACTCCCATTTTCGAGAGACAAAATATTGTCGTGTGCTTGTAGGCAGCCACTCCCTATTACGTGTCAATAACTTCCGATCGTTTTGTAAAGGAGAAAAAAATTATACCCATTTCAGAGGGCAAAGAAAGAGCAAAAAAGATCGCGTTCAGAGATGAGCCGAAACTCTATGGAGGTTAGTTGATGAATTTTATCTTTTTTTTTCCTTGTTTAGGGATTTTTTCAACCTCTATAAGGATTCAGATAAAATCAGAAATTATCACCAAGATAGACGCAGGTTCCGTAGGCAGATATTGCCGTAGAGCTTGTTGTGAGATTTTGAGTCGTGTTGACTGCATTCTGCAGCCCCCAAAACAAAGTAATGATTGGCTCTAAAAAGTTCTCCTCCGATACAAGTTCTTTGACACATACCGAAGCTGCTGCGTCTGAAAATGTGACGGTGGAGTTCTCTGTGATCCCTGAGAAGATTCCAGTCCCTGACTCTGTTGAACAACTCCACGTGCTGTTGAGAAGGTATCGAGAGCTTGCGGAATCGAGTTCTTTTCCATCAGAGAAGCTTGGAATCTTAAACACCCTGCGCAAAGTTAGCGGTCAAATGGATGAGTATTATCAGAATGCTACAGAGCTGGAGCAATTGTGGCGACAAAATAAAGAAGATGTTGATATTGGATTACTGAAGAAACAAATCATAGCATTTCAGCTTCTGTCAAAAGACCTCGATCTGCCATATGACTTGCAATTATCATTGGCGTCTGAGGACCTGAACCAAAGATCGAAAACCGAGTACGAGCTTCCTGAATACGGCAGTGAAATCCCACCCCTCGTGTCATTTGAGGATTACGAAGAAAAAGCGAAGGCACTTGGGCTTAGCCCTTACAGAACAAGACCAACTACAGCGTTGCATGCTGTGGGAACTCATGTTTCCGAAGAATTGATTCGAAGAAAAATAGGAACTAGGATCAGCCAGCTCGAAACCATTCCTGCAAATATAGGATCTTACGATTTGGAAAATCTTGCGAACGATATAGAGACTACCAACGATAAGATTGTCCAAGGTGTAGATGATCTGAAAATCAACGCTTTAGTCGAGCTGAAATCATTAAGGCTTCTGCCGCTTCAGAAACGTTACAGGCAGAAACTGGTGCAGGATTCACTTTCTTCTATTGTCTATAAAGATAAGAGCGTGAGTAACTACCCCACTTATAGATCGTTCAGCAGGGCATATTCGATTCGCGAGAAACAGAAGGTGGAACAAACTGCTAGACTTGCTGAGAAGCTTCAGGAGCAGCAGCGTAGAGAGAAAGAAGAGCTGGAGCATGATATTCAGACTCAAAAGGTTCTTAGAATGATCGATATATTTGATGAAGTTCGAGATGATCTGGAATCAAAAAGAAGCTCCAGATATGCTCTAGGTAGAGCAATCCACCATCTTCATCAGCAGGCTGAGAAGGAAGAAGGAAAGAAGTTGGAACGTACAGCCAAGCAGAGACTGGCGGCGTTGAAGTCGAATGATGAAGAGGCATATCTCAAGCTTTTGGATCAAACTAAGGATAGTAGACTGACCCATCTGTTTAAACAAACAAATTCCTTTTTGGACTCCCTTGCAAGCGCTGTTAAGGTCCAGCAGCAAGATACAAAGATGCTCAACCAAATTGAAAGGATCAACGAGGGTCTGGATGTTTCAGCTGAAGATTTGAAAGACACAGAAGATAAAAACGAAGGTAATCTGGATGCTAGACGAGAGAAGGTTGACTATTACGAAGTTGCCCACAAAGTCAAGGAAACTGTTTCAAAACAACCCACAATTCTTGTGGGTGGAACTTTGAAGGAATACCAGATTAAGGGTCTGGAATGGATGGTATCCTTGTACAACAACAACCTTAATGGTATTCTTGCCGATGAAATGGGTTTGGGTAAGACTATTCAGTCCATATCGTTGATAGCATATCTGATAGAAGCTAAGAAAGAAAGGGGAAAGTTTTTGGTCATCGTTCCTCTATCCACCATAACTAACTGGACAATGGAATTTGAAAGATGGGCGCCCTCTATCAAGACTGTAATCTACAAAGGATCTCAACAGCAACGTAAGCAGTTGCAGTATGAGGTAAGGTCGGGGAACTTTACTGTCTTGCTTACCACTTACGAGTATGTTATCAGAGACAGGCCCCTACTATGCAAGTTTAGGTGGGCTCATATGATTATTGACGAAGGTCATAGAATGAAAAACGCCGGCTCAAAATTGTCTTTAACTCTGACGCAATATTATCATACAAGAAATCGACTCATTTTGACTGGTACGCCTCTTCAAAACAATCTTCCAGAGCTTTGGGCATTACTAAATTTTGTCTTACCAAAGGTATTCAATTCTGTCAAGTCTTTCGATGAATGGTTCAACACTCCGTTTGCCAACACAGGTCATCAGGATAAACTGGAGTTGTCGGAGGAAGAGAGTTTGCTTATTATTAGAAGACTACACAAGGTTTTGAGACCCTTTTTGTTGAGGCGCTTAAAGAAAGATGTGGAGAAAGATCTTCCGGACAAGGTTGAGCGAGTCATAAAATGCAAACTTTCGGCACTGCAGAGCTGTATTTCCAAGCAGATGTTGACACACAATGCATTGTTTATTGGAGCAGGGGCCGCTGGTGCCACCAAGTCTGGTTTAAAAGGACTGAACAATAAAATCATGCAACTGAGAAAAATTTGCAATCATCCATTTGTCTTCGAAGAAGTGGAGGATGTTGTCAACCCCTCTAGACTGACGACCGATCTGATTTGGAGATGCTCTGGAAAGTTCGAACTGTTGGATAGAGTCTTGTCAAAGTTCAAGGCGTCAGGGCACCGAGTTTTGATCTTTTTTCAAATGACTCAGGTCATGGATATCATGGAAGACTACTTGAGATTTAGAGATATGAAATACATGAGGCTTGATGGATCCACTAAGGCAGATGATCGGCAACTCATGCTAAAAGATTTCAATGCCGAGAACTCAGACTATTTCTGTTTCCTACTTTCTACAAGAGCCGGAGGATTAGGTTTGAACTTGCAGACAGCTGATACAGTTATCATATTTGACACTGATTGGAATCCACATCAGGATTTGCAGGCGCAGGATAGAGCTCATCGAATTGGTCAAAAGAATGAAGTTAGAATTCTGAGATTGATTACTGAGGATTCTGTGGAGGAAGTCATCTTAGAAAGGGCACACCAGAAGTTAGATATTGATGGTAAAGTTATTCAAGCTGGTAAATTCGATAACAAATCTAGTTCGGAGGAGCAAGAGGCATACCTGAAAAGGCTTTTGGAAGCTGAAAAGTCCAAGTCTGAGGAGGCTGAACATGACGATCTTGATGACGATGAGTTAAACGAGATTCTTGCTCGTAACGATTCTGAGAAGATTTTGTTTGCACGCATGGATAAGGAAAGAATCAAAGCTGACAAATTGATGGGAGAGCCTCGTCTAATGACAGTAGAGGAACTGCCTGAGGTATTTAAGGAGGACATTTCTGTACATTTGGAAAAGCAAGATGAGATTGGAGCTAAGAGAAAGCGTAAGACTGTGATTTACGATGACGGTCTTACTGAGGAGCAGTGGTTGAATGCTATGGATGCAGAGGATGATACTGTTGAGGCTGCTGCTATGAGAAAGAGACAGGCCACAAAGCGTCGAATTTCAAGAAGACAGGATGCTAACGAGTTCGCGAGTGAAGACGAGAAAGAGTCCATTGAGTATGAATCCGAGATCGACGATGAGGTCAGTCAAGAAGAGAGTGACACGTTCGTCAGTGCGAGCATGGCTCTGTTGGAGGAGCTGGTATCCGTTACGGATAGTGATGGACGATCTAGAGCCGAGCTCTTCCTCAAAGTTCCGTCACGCAAAATGTATCCGGATTACTACAAGATTATCAAGAAGGCTGTTGCTATCGAGGACCTGCAGAAAGGGCTAAAATCTGGAAGCATCCACACCTTTGAAGAATTTAAGGCGAAACTGCAAATGATGTTTGATAACGCCAAATTATACAACGAAGATGGCTCATTTGTGTATGAGGATGCACTGGAGCTGGAGAGAGTTGCCGCTGAGAAGCTAACAGTTATATCTGAGCAATTTGAGACTTAAAGTGCGTACGAGGCAGTACACCAACAGGGTTCGTAAATAGGAGGCGCGTGTATACGTTAGACCAATTGTCGTCGCGCTGACAAGCTTTCAAACAATACAAGATCGTTGTGGCTGCATAGCGCCGATCAATGTTTGCCCGGAGTCGGGGTCTGCTGTTGCATCCGATGCGAAGAATACAACATCATTCGATCAAAAAAAGTTTGCCCTTCTCCTGAAACGGCCACATGACCGCCACTTCCACATTGAGCCATACCCCGTCTGTGACAGTAACATTAAAGGGGAAAATTTTCTGTTGTCTACGGTGACATGCTGCAGCATCTGATTGTTTTGTGAGATCTCGATGCTTCAGGGGTCATTCGTCCCTGCTACTAGCCGTCGTTAGGCAGCCATGAAAAATTTTTTCATATTTTTTTCATGCATCGTTATGTTGCATATAGATAGATCTCCGTGTGTTTCCTGGCTGTGGAGTCACTAGCCAACGCACGTTTCTATTGTTGAATCTCCGTCAAAGGCGCTGTAGGAGGTCTGCTCTGGGGTGAAGCCAAATGGATGCACAGCTGACAAGCAATTGTGGTGCGCAGATAGTGCCAGCAGCTGAAAACCACAAGCCCCATAAGCATGCCGTTGGCTGGGGCTGGCTGTTACTCGGTGTTGCAACGTGTAGGGGCTTTTGTTTTTTCATCGTTGGCCCTGATTGAAGTGACACAGAACCCTGCGCTGCAAAGGCTGTTCTGGCTAGTGGCCTTTTTCCGTGCCAGTCACGGACTGTGGGCACTTCTTAGCAGCCACCATATGCATCGAAAACAAGTTGGTGACTAGATTTATTCTTCGGTACATTATCTATTGTTCCTTCCTGCGGGGAGAATTTTTTCTCAGTGAAAATATTTTTCTTTTATCCCCAGATTCGATATCGAACTCTATGTTTTTTTTTAATTTTTTTCACTTTGCTGCCCATCATTCTTCAAATGCTCCGATACAGGCTCCCATCAGCGAATATGCATCGAACGCTCGTAAATGAAGGATCGTGAAGGGCCAGAACTGGCTGATATATAAATATTCTTGGCTCCCCCACATGAGGTTTCCAGATTGCGCCAATGGTCTCGTATTCTCAACACGAACCGTATGCTTCTATTTTCAACCCTTTCTAATGCGACAGCCGATATTATGCCATCAGATTTGAAGTCTAGAGAGTCCCCAGAAACGCAATCTTCGGAGTCTCAACATCTTATGGCACTCTATTCTGACCAACACAAGCAGTCTTTCTACCCACAACTAGACAATCCTCGAAATAATTTCTCTCCATTCTCTCAGGATCAGCTCAACACCCAAATGTCGGGAGATCAATCTGCTCCATCCGAGTACTCCGGGCATCATTATGCTCATCAGCCGGATCCGTCGCTTTCGGAGGAACTTGCTTCCTGGTCTGACTACCCTTTTGATGCCAATCATCATATTGCGGCACAGTCATCCAACAATCAGACATCAATTGATGCACAGAGTGAAGTGATATCTACAGGCTACCATGTGTCTACAGCTAACAATCCAGGCATTAGGGGGTCAACATCACATTATCTGGGAAGAAGAGGGAGTGCTCCTGTTTTGACTGATGTGCACAGTGCGAGCGCTTCCTTGTGGGGAACTGTAAGTCTAGATTCTGAGAATGTAAGCGTACTAGGACTCGAAGAGGAGGATAACAGTGATCAAAGCTCTTTTGCTGTTCCAGAGAAAAAGAAGACACGCAGTGGTTCCCAATCTGCGAAAGGGACTTCGGAGTCTCTTATCGCCACCAGTAAGTATGAAAAGTTCAAAGAGAAAATCGTCCATGGAGTTCAGGAAACTCTGGCCAAGAACATTGGGCTGTCGGATCTCTCTGACTATTTCAACATCAACTCCACGTCATCGTTGAAAGACAGAGAGGACTTCAAGAATATTTTCTCTATGCGGTGTCTGATGGAGATTGCGTATGCCACTGATGAAAGAGAAAAGGGAGCACAGATTCAACGATCATCTCTCTATCTGATGTATTACGATCTTTGTCAGTCAAGTAAGGTTGAAGCTGTTGGACCATCATCGTTAGGGAAGCTACTACGCATTGCTTTCCCGAGTGTCACCACAAAGAGACTGGGGATCAGAGGACGCTCCAAGTACCACTACATTGGGATGAAGATCAAGGACAGCTATGTCAAGTACGTTGAGGAGCTGACTGATGACTCTTCCAATAAGAGACTGAGCAAGATCCTCATCAGCAGTCTGGCAGTGCCCAGCTCTGTTTTGAATAAGTATGATCTGAAGTTCTCAGACTGCTCGAGATATTTGAGCAAGCAGCCCGACGAGATTACCAATGTATCCAGCGTGTACTCAATTGTCAGGTTGGATTCGCAATACAGCGAGACATTTCGGCTTTTCTCGAGGTACCTCATCTCAGCTGACATCAGTTCTGCCGTCAGGATTCTTGTTTCAGAACTTACTGCACACTCAGGCTCAACGTGCGATGCCGCCGTCTACGGTAGCTTCATTCGAGTTTCCAGCAACACAATATTCAGGCCAATTAACATAGAGCTCAGATTTGCCTTGGCTAAGGCCTTGTACAGCTATGAGATGACATTTGAGAGGGAACTCAGAAATCTGAATATCAATTCAACAGAGTATAAGAGACGCAAGGATGCTGCCAGATCTCTTGTGAAGCTACTGCGTCTTCTTCTCAACATGAACGAATTTTCCTCCAGCATTGACGATATACTTAATTCCTCATCACTGTCTCTTCAAAATGAGTTCAACCATCTGGATTTCAGTTTCATCATTAACGAGGTGGTGGATTTCAATCCCAACATCCAGACAACACAAGATTCCACTCTCAAAGAGGCCATTGGAAGATTGGTTAATGAGTTCTCTGAGTTTCTTGGATCTCTTGGAGACAACACCTTCCTGAAGCAAGATTTTCCAGCTGACTATGGAATGCTGCTGGAAGCTAGCCTTCCAAACCTAACAGAGTTCCCTACCTTGTTGACGCTGAAAAGATTCAGTAACTTCTTTGAAAAGCTCTATTTCCTTTTCCGAGATCAGAAAATCTACTCAATTGCCGAGATGTTTCAAAAACTGGTTGATTGCATTGTTAGGCAGTTGATAAAGGTCAACTCCTCAAACCTGCGTGAATGGATACTGCTCAAAACTTGGCTTTGTGATTGGTTTCAGTTCACCAACGAGTCCATTTATTTGAGCCTGCTGTACTTTGACTTGAAGTCGGAGCACGACGATCTGAGCTCTGTGAACAGTGACACTAAGTTCTACGAAGAGCTCGAGTCAGAGTTGGGATAGCGCAGCAGTCACAAATGAAGATTTTGAAGATTGTATGAAAACCTAGTTCACAATGCCCAAATACCTACTGAATCTAAAGTATATCAAATATGGCGCCAGCAAACCGCATGCCAGCCCCACCACCTTCTCGAGAAGCGTGTGAAAGAAAATGGAAGTAATCGCGAACAGCAGTGTCCAAGAGCAGAGCAGTCCTGCACTGACCAAGAACAGCGTGTTTATGTAGCCAGTTAAAACTCTCGATCCCGACTTGGGAACTCTCACTTTATAAACTCTGTAAGCACTCTCAAATTCATACAGCAAACACATTCCGAAACAACTCAGAATCAAAGTATGGCCGCTGAATTTGATTCCCCCAACCCAGTAGTTTGGATCCCCATCTTCTGATGACCCGTGTTTGAGACATTGATGATAGTTGAGGTCCCTGTCGCCGTTAGAGCATTGACCGTGAGTCCATTTGAGAATTCTATCAAACAGAGAATCGCCAAACGACCACACAATCAAAACTGACAGCCAAACATATATTGCAAGTAGCTTCGCTAGAGACCTCGCAAGCACCTGGACTTTAGTCGGCATTTCTAGATCACGAGATGTAAGGGGTAGGAAATTATGAGAAAGGTTTTCTGAATATCGGTCTCCAGGCTCTCTGAAGTATAGTATGAAGCCAGAAATTGCTATGAAGACAGTCAAGAATAACTCGAATGAATGTCCAGCAAAAATCGAGTTTAGATACCCATCCGAATCCAGCATAAAACCTTCAGATGGTAATTCTGAAAGCACCAAGCATGCTAGTAGGCGGACCAGCTCACCTGCAAACAACAAACAAGGATATATCAGAAACAATTTTGCCCTTTTGTCATTGCTGAAGAGCCTATCGAGACTGGACTCTAGTATCATAGTGCTTGATTTCTTGATAGTTATTCTTTTGAAGAACAAAACTGACCGTGTTGACTACTTTGAAAAAACATAACAGGACTGCATCTGCTATCGGTTTTTTTTTTTTGTCTATGTTTGGCCAGTCAATAGAAGTCCACATTCTTCTATTATGGAGGGAAATTTCGTGTCAAAATCATCAAAGGTGCATCCGTTTAGTAGAATCTCGAGTTTACGCTTGGTGTTGCTGTCTATCAAAGAATCATCGGACTCACTAGACAATACAATTGCTTTCGACACCTTGAAAAGGTCACAAACCAGCATTATTTCAAAGTTGTTGTTAATAGTGATAGTAATTTTGCTAAAACTCAGGTCATAGTCCAATCTAGAAAGGCCCGTTAGTTTTTTCTGGAGTTTCACAAACACAGATCTCTTCAACTGTAACTGGATCAAGTGCCTACGAACGTTAAAAGCAAACTTGGTCAAATCAGCATTGAGATACTCCGCGGCCAGAGACTGCAATGGAATGAACTTTGGAATAGTAGTCTTGAAAAGAGCCCATCCTTTGTTTTTGGGATCTTTCTTCAAAATAATGTAGTGAGGGACCGCAAATTTCAGGCTCTCTGAATCGAATACATCGTATCGTATACCTAGAAAGTCGTCATCCGAACTGTCTCTGCGATTTTCTATCTGTCCTTGCTTTTGTCCTCCATTTACGGGAAACGCAGTCACTCCAGAGAGCCTATATATGTTTTCCAGCCGGATCTGCTGTTCCTTAGAGCTCTTTAGCTCCTCGTACTGCTTTTTACTATTCGACTCCTTGATCTTTCGCTTCTTCTGCTTCCTCTTAGCAGCGAGACCCTCATCTCTCTCAAGATCCCGGACTCCATCCATCATCAGGCTGTTGATCAACTCATCAAAGTACTCGTGATGCGCTATCTCCGTTCCCAGTTCTGAGTCGACCTCCTCTATGTAGCTCTTCTCAGTCGAGACTGTTTCTGACACATCCGCATCGATCTGTTGATCCTGTTTTTCTAGGTCGAGATCGCGTGCCTCCCTAAGTTGATCATACTCGTGTTCCAGGACTGTAACCTCTGATTTCAGAAGTTCTATCTGTTGCCTCAGGTCGTTTACAGTCGGCATCTGACTGGATATTGTGAGTGTCCAATTCGAGTCGGCCTTTTCGTAACTAGTACCGGGATCACAAACTCAGTAAACAAGTCGTTCTTACAATAACACTAAATAATAATTCCTTGTCCCGCTATGCGCGTCGGTCTTCTCTTTTATAACGTAAGTGCTTACTAACTCTTTGATGGCTATTTTTCTGTTATATTCTTGCATTGATCTCTCGTCGTATCTGAGCATCACACTCAAACCTGACAGTGATCTTCATGTCTAACTATAGTGAGGTTATGGGAGATGTATCAGTACACTACAAATGGATGCAGGAGGCCTTGAAAGTTGCGGAACAGGCTCTGAAAATAAAAGAAGTCCCTGTTGGATGCGTAATTGTGTGGAGAGGTAAAGTAGTGGCTAGAGGATTCAATAAAACTAATATCACTTTGAATGGGACCCAGCATGCAGAGTTTGACGCATATGAACAAGTTCGAGAAGCTTTCGGCGATAATTTCCAAAATGTTCTAAGGGAAGCTGATCTCTATGTTACTGTGGAGCCTTGTATTATGTGTGCTTCCATGTTGAGACAGCTGGAGATACGACGTGTGTTCTTCGGATGTGCTAATGAAAGATTTGGAGGGAACGGGTCAGTTTTCAAGGTCAACTCGGATTACCCCCCCTCTATAGAGCGTGACAGTAATCATAAGAGAACCTATGAAGCTGTTCCTGGGTTATTGAACAAAGAGGCTGTACTGCTGCTCCGAAAATTTTATCTACTGAAAAATGAAAAGAGTCCGATATCAAACGATAAGAAGAACAGGAAATTCGACCAAAGCAGCTTTCCTATCATTGACTACTCCAAATTCATTTCTAAAAATGCCTTTGTGAAGCTTTTCGGATATGAACATGAGTTCATCTACGACAATAACGAGTTACTTGAATTCGACGAACACGGCTGTATTTCCAATGGATCTACTGCTAGCAAATCAAAACGCGCGAAACCGTAGATAAGACGGTTACCACCCCAAACAGAGTAATGTGTGATAATATAAAGTCAAGAACTGGGATCTGCAGTCTCCTCGTGAATTCTCTCCAAACTTTCCTCCAAAAGCTGGTTGTTTTTTAGAACGTCATTCTGAATAAACAACTCGTCGTCCTCTGTCAATTTATTCTGGAATTGCTTCAAGCTATCAACAGGTACAGGAGAGATATCAAAGTTACCCCAGTCGTTGGATAAATTAGTATAGTATTCCAGATACGATCCGGTAAGCTGTTTCAAAGACTCGTTGATTTCCTCATTTTTGATCTTCTCGAAATGTTGAAATTCTTTTAATATATCTGTTTCGAACTTCTGAAACACCTCAAAGGCCACCTTCTTTTCGTTTTCCAGGAGGGCTATTCTACTATTCAACTTGTCTATTCTTTCATTTGTCAAATTGCCGTGAACATGTGAGTTCCCCAATCCAGTCATCGACTCAATTTTTCGTGTCAAAAACGATAGAGTACCCTCAGTCGAAGAAGTGACTGAACCTCCACTCAGTAAATGATCTCTTTCTTGCACAGCTTTCTCCAAATAATTTGAGAGCATCTCATAATCGAGACATTTGGACTCCTTTATCTTGATTAGATTTTTCAGCTGATTGATATAATGTTCAAGATCCTTTAAAGATGTGACATAATTGTACTCAATATCATGATTGAGATGATAGGATTTCTCAGCGACTTGTTTTAGATTTTGAGAGAATTTTGAGAACTGATCCGAGATCTGACGCGTTTTCGCATCCATGTTCTGATCTCCTTTGTTTTTCCCGTCAAAGTCATTACTCAAAAGAATGTTGAGCTTCGAAAATTCTTCACCGAACTTGGCGAAATCATCTGAGATATCATGCTGTCTTGTCAATACCTTCGAGTATATATGATCAATTTTCGCTAGATTTTCCTGGAGTTTGTTAGATCGGTCCAAGATCTCCTGGAATTCTTTCTTGTGCTTCGATTCGTACGAAGGTTTCTTGAATGAGTTCATAATATAATCTGTGACAGTTTCTAGATTTTGTGCAGCCGAACTTGATGAGTCCAAAGAGCTGGAAGATATTTTTAGATTTGACTTGTAAGTCATCCAGTAGTCTGAGTCCTCCAGGAAAATATGGAACAGCTGAGAACGTCTTAGCAGTGGATGCTTGCACACCCTACTCAAGAAATTATTGAGTGAAATTGAACGCTTATTTGTGAACTCTTCCGTGAATCTTCCTCCTTTAATGTATTCCAATCTCTGTTTATTTGGTAAGGGGGGTATTACAAAAGTCGGATAATCATTCGACAGACAGTCGTAAAGAAAGTTGAAGTCAGAATACCTTCTTCTAATCTGAAAAGTGGTCTTTTTGAACTTGGGATCATTTGAGTTAACACGGATTAAATAGGACGTAAAAGGATTCTGACCGAAATACTCAGTAAGGGGACTAGAAACCACCGTCTCTATGAAAATATTGTCCTTGAAGGCGGGGCTGTCGGCTTGAGGATCTTGGTGAGAATGGTTCGGAATCGGCGAATGTGGTGACTGCAGAGAGCTGGAGATCGGAGTCTCACTCTCTTCACCTGGTGTATCGACGATATGCCCTGGAGTAACTGTTTTATTTGTTCCTTCACGAACATCAGGGTATTGATCACTTGTCTTCATGCTTGCAGTCTGTTCAATGTCTGTCGGAGAATTCATATGTTGCTTACGGGAAGAGCCTCCGCTGCTACTCTCTGCCAATTGGGATAGATCCGGCTGAATCAGCTCAGACTGTGATTCTTCTTCCTCTTCTTGTAGACTTCTCTCCTCAGGATTTTCGTCCTCTAGAGTGTCATCTACCTCATCAATGGCGTCGTATGTTGCACTCTCTCCCTTATCTGGATTCTTTTGATCTTCTCTGTCCCACTGAACAGAAGTAAACTGATCAGTCATATCCGCAGCTCAGGCACCCGGATAATGTTAGGTAGCCACTATCAGTAGATATATAGCACAAACAGCAGCTACTTGTAGCTCCTGGATGACTACCGACTGCTCAAATACGGATTAAAATGTTGATTGACCTCGTCGCTAGTTTGCAAGGTTCTCAAGAAGCTGAAAACTCTGGGATTTGAGATCAAAACTTCCGGTACGGGCTGTCCAGTTGAAGTCTCAGATGCGGACAATACGTTAGAAACAAGACGTCACAAATGCCCCTTCAAAGGTTCAGACGTTTTTAATGGGAAGCTGCAACCTAAAATCAATTGTTAACAGAGGAAAAGATCAAAGTAAGTGGCAATGAACAGGGGAAATTATACATCTCTGCACCAGTCCTGTTTATAACTCTGACCAGGGGTAAGGCCATAAACAGTATTTATGAGTGGAAAAAAAAAACTCATGTTTATTTTATTATCAAATAAAGCAAAGATGGGGGATTACGGCGCATGAGCTTCACTTTTTATAACCGCGAGACGCTGTCTCGAAATAAATCGTGAAAGGGGATCAAGCTCATATTTAGTTATCGTAAAAACAGCACGTTAAAGTCAGATTGGCTCACGCTCTGGCGCGCGTTACTTCCTACAGCAGCAGGGCTTCCTGTTCAGGACTATTCTTATTTCAGTGAAACTTAGGCACCGAAAAAGAAATGCTTGAAGGGACTTATCATATATGTACATAGTCGGAATGTTGTGATAAGAAGAAGATATAAAGCCTGTCGTAGAGAAAGAAAGACATGTCGGTTAATCATCTGTATTGAAGTCTATTCACTAATATTGGTTATCATCAGCGTTGAATCCCGATAACCACTTTGATTTAATTTTTCGTGATCCCCACCTAAATTTACCCATCCCTGGCTTCAACAGCCAAATATAGCAGAAAAAAAAAAGATATTTATTGGTATGTATTTGAATAGAGGGACAACTTAACTGAAGAATGAATTGTATTGTAAAAGTTTTTTTGCTTTTCGTATGCTTTAGTCTCCTCTGTAAAAATAAAGATCTCTGGAACTAATAAAACGAGAAAAAAAGACTGGTAGTCCAATAAATGGTGAGCATTTGTGGCTTCAAGCAACAACAACTGCAATGCAGGTTATATAAAATCGTGAAGATATACCGAGAAGCAGAAAGGGAATGGGCGAGCAATGAATCGCTGGAATTGTCCTGGTTAGGACTGAAACTTGTGAGTGATAGCTCACCTTCTGTTACTAGGGAATGCATCGTGTATGAGTGAGAAGTCTTTTCCTTGTTTTTTTTGCAAAAAACAGCTTGTGGTCCGACTCTTGTGGCAATGTAAAGTAAGTCGGGGAATAAATGGAATCTAGTAAGTACCAAAATAAATAGGTGCTGCCTAAGTTGTAGGAGTGAATATGACATGATCAATTCAGTAAAGCTCAATTTAGAAGAGAGAGCATCATCGAACCAAATATCTCTAAATCTGCTCTGATGAATCGGCGCTCTCATCCACTATTCCAACTTCCTCTTCCGTTATGACTTCTTCTTTGAGTAGCAAAGATGGACTTCTTGAATCGTTACCAGCTTCCAATCTTTGGTCAGCCGGCAAAACCCACGTCAACGGATCCGTAAGCGTTCTTACCTTGTATTCCACTTCGCCATTTTCATTCTCAATGTATCCATATTCCAAGTTTCCGCACATCGTCAAGGATTCAATAACAAGTTTGATGTCTCCCATTGATAAACTGGACACTCTGTAGAAACCAGCAAGGACCTTCAGAGGCAGGAAACCATCATCATTCATGTTTTTCCTCAAAAATATATCTTTCACCAGATTCTGGGTAGAGAAGTAGTAGTCAATTTGCTTTGCTAAAGGTGAAAGCATGAGCTCTCTTACCTTCTTATCCTGTGGAACAATGGGCAGTTGAGTTGGTTGTTGGGTTAACATTGGTGTACCAAAAGGAGTGTTTGTAGTCGGATATGGAATATAAGAAATGGGAGCGTAATAAGGCTGTTGAGGTATAATGTATTGAGGCTGTTGGAACGAGTTTCTGTTGTTGGTGTTCTGGTAATGCCTTGTTTGACCATTGCCGTTCCCGTTAGGGTACTGATTCGGAACAAAAAAGTGTCTGCTATTGTTGTAGGGTAAGTACTGAATGCCTCCATTCAATTTTCCATTTGAGTTGCTGTATCTTCTTGGCTGGCTTGGAGAAGGACCATGAGGTCTAAAATTTCTGGGCTGATATGGACCATTTTGGTTGTGTTTTGTATAAGGCTGCTTCACATTATTGAATTGTTGGTTGTAGTTAGGTTGAC
The DNA here is from genome assembly GCA_030559035.1 of Ogataea wickerhamii. Lineage (NCBI taxonomy): Eukaryota > Fungi > Ascomycota > Pichiomycetes > Pichiales > Pichiaceae > Ogataea > Ogataea wickerhamii. The sequence goes on from JAKTQX010000012.1 coordinate 238,321, forward strand.
CATGATTATTATGGAGCGGCCTTTTGTTGTACATTTGATATAGTTGCTGACCTCTTTGGAGGTGCTCAGGAAGATATTGCACTTGCTGAAGGACATCCTCATGATGGAACTGCCCTAGTCCGTTGCCTTCACCGTCCTCGTCAGAATGATCGCCCTCAGCATATTCGTCGGAAAATGCGTTTTCCTCAATCGTGTTCTCAATAGGTAGAGGGCCGGTCACAACATCTACATCCTCAGAGAAACTTGATTCAATATCAGGTCTGGCATCAATGAGATCAAACTCTGGAGACAGTTTCTTAGGTTGATCACCTCTAGTCAATGTATTCGAGTTGATGACTGGCTTCTTATTTGTACCTTTCTTGTTTTCCTGCTCCTTAACGTTTGCGCCAGCAACCTTCTTTTTGTTCTTCTTCTTGGATGACCCACTTTTGGAAGATGTCGGTTTGTTGGACGCCAGCACCACAGAAGCCTTGAAGGGCACCCATTTCTCCTTTCCCGACGAAGCCTTAACCAATGCTGGACTTTCAGTAGTGTTCTCAGGCAAGACTATTGATCCAGCAATCGCGGTTTCTGCTGCAGGAGCAGAAGCGACCGGAGCACCCCAAACATTTGTGGAAGGTAGAGGAGCTGGAGCGAGCTTCACTTTTTTTGGTAGAGCCTCCTCTTTGGCATTCTTGCTTTTCTGGTGCTTAGAGTTCTCAGAGGCCTTGTCAGATCCGTCTTTACTAGACGATCGAGAAGGTTTTTTCTCTTCAGACGGTGTTGAAGCTTTAGCTTCGTTTTCAGCCTTGGCAATGCCAGAGGAAGGTTCGGAAACGGAAAGGTTTGAAATACCTGCTTCTACCGAAGTTTCAGCTTCTGTTTGCGAGGCATGGGACACCTCTCCCTCATCTCCCTTGAAGATTGAGGCGCCAGCGGCATGAGCATAAGAAAATACTGTAGACATGGCGTTGGATGAAAAAATAGGACAGTAATACACAAGTGGTGGAACAAACTGATCTGATCCTTTTGCAAAAAATCCGACAATATGAAAGCTGGGACTTGATCCTGTCGATTTGAATTCTCTCTCACACTCTTAGCTCAGGGTATGATATGCTTGAAATCGCAAAATAACTAATCACTTCAGCGAGTCCTTTTTTCTCTTATTTTCTATCTGCTCAACGTCTCAAAAAGATTTGCCTCTAACAACAGATATTCTATGGTTAAACTTTGCAAGCAATCTCTCTTCAGTCGATGTATATCTGACAGCGGTCAATTGCTGTACGATACTGCTTCTGAAAGCCTCTGAAATATGAAACCCCCTGATCAAAGGCTAAACTAACTAGTTTTTTTCACACAAAATTATTCACCCTTAAGGAAAATTTCCTCACTGCTAACCTAGTATTTCACCGTCTCCCACGGTCAGTTGCCCACGACACCGGATCTCTCGCCTGGTGAAAATTTTCGATCCACCGCGGGAATCGAGTGGTTATTTGCTACCCTAGACAAAAAGGTGAGTCTCCGGGTAACCCCTGTTAAACTAGAACTCTAGAGACTATTCAAGCCAAACGGTCGATTACGTTACTATTGATACACTCACCAGAACGAAATGCGCTCTGGTATAACTGTGGTTGCTTGATGACTGCATCAGGAGTCCTGGTGTGTGGTGAGTGCCCTCTAGCTGTGTCACGGTGAACTAGGCGGAGGAGGCACAAGATGTTTCTGGTGTCACAGTTGTAGAATTATCTGTTATCTCTTAAGGCAGAATATTATATCACCAACAGAACACACAAGAGGTTGTATAAAAGACTGTTGTAATAGCTCAGGATACAGCAGGGCTACGGTTTTTGAGTAAAGGTAGACCATATAAACATGACCACAGTAGTCTACGACCCTGACGAAACATCGAAGTACGAGTTAGCCTACGATCCGTATGACGATGATACAACCATCGCTTCAGGCATCGCAGAGAGTGCTGTTACCAGCACGAGTGACCAGGATACTCAGCATCCTCATGTCTCAGGTACTACACAGGGGCTCTTAATTGCTCTGGTGGTAGTTTTGTGTGTGGTGTTTTTGGGATTCCTGGCATACTACTTCGCCTCCCGGAAAGTCAAAGAGGCAAAGGAATCTGCATATGACACGAGCCGATACACTGACTTTGAGATGGTTGGAATTGACAGATCGCTGGCTGCAATGGATCCCACAGCTGTGGAACCCGACGACCAACAGACCGTGTGCGGAATGAAGAATAACTTGACTCCGGAGAGCTCACGCCTTCCCTACCCGCCCCGCTACTATCAGAGGCAGTTTATTCTGCAGCCCCAATATACTGGCAATCCAGTTGTTCCCAACTATCCCTCGCTTCCTCCAAACTACAATCAAAACTGAACATCAGTGATTGATTGTTAACCCATATTTTGAGATTGTTGCCTGGGTGAAGACCCAAAAAAAATACGGCTATGATGAAATCCCTGCAGAACTAGGACGATGGGGCTGAGTAAAAGTGGCCATGTGAAGCAAAATATTGCCTAGATCCAAATAAAAGAAAGATACGATAGAAGCAGCGACAGGAGCAGGAAAGAGGAAAGCACTTAAGTGTGAGGATACACACTATACCAGAGAAAAACAAAATGCCTGCTTTTGTTGTACCCCCTATTCAACAGGTTTCGTTTCTGCCACTGCTTCTGCTGATCCCTTTAATAATAGGATTGATAGCAGCATGTGTGGGGGAGCGAAAAAGACGTAGGAACAAAACACAACAGTTTCCTACGTACACTTCAGCGGCGTCTCCTCAAGGAGAATGTTCCATTCCGCAACCTCCACAGCATACCCAAAGACCGAATGCAGCACCTGTAAGGCAAGAAACTGAGCCTCTTCCCCTCTATCAAGCCAACAATAACGAGAGCGTTTTGCCTGAGCAACCTTCACAGAATGTGGCATCAGAAGCTGACGTCCCAGAATATCCTCCTCCCGCATACACTACCACTGCTACCCACTCCAATGCTGCTCCGCTGTCACATAGTGTGAATGGCCGATCTTAGCCCCGGCAGAACCATGCCTTTAGCCAATAATGACTCTTGACGTCTGTGAACTACAGAACTAATTTCCTTTTGTACGAAATGTTATTGTTTTTTCAGTATAATTTGATGTAGTCTCATAGTCTTCTGATACCGGAGAACCGTGAACTTATTGTTTTTTCAAGAACGCAACGTCAAGTAGCTACTTTAAAGGAAACTTAGAGCGAGGTAGTAATAAGCTTAGCTCCAAATTGAGGACTACGATCCGCGGAGGGTGTGATGTACTTGCAGTCTGCCTGACTGCTCCCGGTTCGGTTATCTGCGAGCTTAGCTTTCAACGCAGCCTCTTTCTCTCTTGAAGCACATCTCCGTCTTGCTGGTAAGGAAACCGGCGGGGTGACACTGAAACGGTTTTTTTTATCGGCCATCTATTATTCATGACACCTACAGCATAGTAAATGATTGTAGACAGACAATATTGGGACAATAGAACCGTTAAAATTATATCTTGAAATGACGTCATCATGAGGCGGTGTTGAGATTCAGTGCGAATTTTGGGCCCTTGATTTGGTTCTGTATCCTAGTGATCTCGGCTTTCAATGGATATCAAAGGCTATTCCAGCGACGCATGATTCTTTCGATTGGAGCTTGACAGATAAGAGCGATAGGCTTCCGACAAGTTTAAAAAGCAGATATTCTCGCTCACAACTGAAAATGATTTCCAGGAATGTCTCCGATTTGAAGTAAAGCTGGATTCACTTACACTCTTATCCACTGAAATGCCCCCAGTTCTAGAGCCAAGAATATTCGTGCCTTCAAAAAGCCTGCCATTTATAGTTCCTTCGGCAATAGTGTTTCTGATAGTGTTCAGTGTCGTTGGTCCCTACCTACTAAGGTTTAGCCGCTATGTCTTCTCACATAGAACGCAGCCCTCTGTAACACAAAGTGTTCGTATAACCTCTAGCGTCATACAACCAATGGGCTTGACTGAACGCAGTCGAATTTATGTTCAGCAGATAAGGGCCATGGAATATCATGCCTCAACCAATTTGGATAGCAGACCGGGAATTAATCTTGATGCGAATGATTCTCAGCTTGAGGAGAACGTGCCAACTTATTATAGCGACCCTGTGCAGGACATCAGCTGTGCAAATGTTCTAGAAGTTGGTTGCCCACCCCCGGTTTATACTTTTAGCTCCTCTAGAGAGAGCCACTTCTAAGAGCGCCAGCCGGTATTCATTTTATGTCGTACACCTACTTATTTTAATGTCTTTAATGTCGTCTTCCCACAGTTAATCTTTCAAGGAGATGGTTCTTGCCGTCTGATATCTAGAGAGTAATTGCTCAATGTTTGGAGCGAGTTGTCATCATAGTCTCTGGATAACGCGTCGTTGGTACTGATCTCATTAAGCGGTTCCATATCTGATATAGTCTGGAGTTTGAAAGTATCGGACCGTTCCTGAGAAATGGGACTATATTGTTTAATTGTTATCTTCCGTCCAACAATCCCCTCAGACTCAGTCTTTTGGCTAAACTCCTTGGAATCAGTCTTGAACTCGAATATCAAGTTCATAGATAAAACTTCAAAAAGAAGAGACACAGTAATCAACCACTTTTGGTTGCGCTTAATGGTTACTATTCGCACAATCTCCAAACAAATAGACAAAAGGAAGCAGGTATATGTGAGCAGTAGGAGAGGCACGGTCCTTATCCTGAAGGAGAAGCCTTTTCTTGTCACAACAAACAGCGTGAGAATGCAAAACTCACAAATGTAGCTCAAACAACTGAGTAGTAGCGCCCCCATGTTGATCCAGTATTTGAGATAATAGTTCTCAGCGTCCATAAGAAAAAGGTGGAGTGCTATGAACAAAGCATCTAATAGCATAATGACGGCATTCAGCCAGTTGGTCAACACCATCACTCCATAAAAGCGCTCGCGAGTGTCCTCTGTATACGCTTTGTATGTTTCTATCAGCTTGGAACACAGTAGAAACCAACTGATAAAAACTAGAAACTTGACGATAATTATGGGTATCTCGAAAGCCAAATGGTTAAAGATATTGAATATGACCTCTGCTTCATCCTGATAGCAAAGTTCAAACTGGTCGCTCATCAGATCACATAATCTTGCCAGAGTCACGGTGCTGGAAATAGCCAGAAGCGCAGTGATCAGCTTGAGTATCCGAGGTCTGGCATTAAGGGCCAGATTTTCGATAATGAAAAGAAGCCAGCAGCTCACAACAGTTGAGCATAAGATGAAGTTGACAACAATGACAGACCTTTCAAAGCTATCTATGGTCTTGTGTATAACCGAATGCTGTATCTTCGACTCTATAGAAGTATAGAACTCCACCGCCTGAGTTAAGTTGGTGCAGTTAGTCACGTACAACGATGCTTTGGATAGTTTCCTTCCTAATGAACCATCCTGAAACAGAGTACCTGGCTGGAGATAAACTATAGAGCAGTTGCCTTCGTTTCTGGAGATCAACTCAGCTATATCCTGACTCATTGTCTATACCCTGCCATATCACTCGTTTTTTATTGTTCTTCTCATATCTTTAAATATATATATGTATATTTGTATATCACTTATTTTTTCCTCCTAGGAACGGCTTTAGTACTATTAGAATGATATATTAACTAAAAAGGATTTTGATGGCATAAAGTATCTACTGAGGTTCATATATTCAACCATCCAAATGGGGTAAGTCAGTCACTTGGAGGCATTTCTGCTGGTGGATTGGTGAGAGCTATTAGTCATGGGGCGGCTGTAGCTACCTGAGCTAACGCTAAGATGATGTTTTTTTCCATATCCGATATGACTGTCCTTCGCTAGAAATTGTCCCGAACCAGGCGGCCTTCCTTCCAGTTCTCGGATGTCAATGTTCACCACATATGAACGCTTGAACCTTTTGGTGTAGTCATCGTCTGAGGATGTCTTCGGTAAGCTCGATGCACGATCCCCTGACTGATCGCCTCCAAAACCAAGATTGAGCTCCTCTATTGGTAAGGATATCCGGAATTCGGCTGTTTCATAATAACTACCAGAGCTGCGGGTCTTGTTGGTAATCATTTTGCTCTGTAGCTCACGGACAAACATGAAGTTGTTTACACCCCTTCTGTGAAATGTAGAAGAAAAGCCCTCTGGGTAAGTGAAAACGTCCTGTCTTTTAGAAGATGTATTAGAGCTCGAGGAGCTCGAAGAATCTGAAGCTCCGCCTGACGGAGAAGAGGAATGGCAGTCAAAAAAGAGTAGCATCTTGGAGTCCCTACCAGTTGAGTCATTTTGGAACCGATGAGACTTGTAGGGCAACCTTTGCTCACTGAAAAGTTTCACAACAATCTTGAACCTTATGAAGAGGTCATTTTCTGGGCTAACTTTCGACGATTTTGCATTATCGTCCTTTATTAGGTATGTGATATCCGCAAAACCCTTGAACGCCTGCTGAATTAGTGAATGACACTGCGAGATAGGTGTATCGTATGGCAGAGAAGCGACATATATCATGTACTGCGTTGGTTGTCGAATAATTATAGTTTTGATATATTTCATTGTTCTTGAATGGGGGTCCTGGATAAGGTGCAGTGGGCCTTGTCCTGGTGTCGCTGGCAAGGACACATCACCGCTGTATTCGCTTCTTTCCCGCAATATTGTGTCTTCATTAAACAAGCGGACCGAAAGCGTATTAGAAAGAGATTCACGGCGCTGTCTTGCTCTTCTAACGCTATCCAAGTTCTCAGTAATTCCAGTTTCGGTAAACGCGGAATCAACTCCCGATCTCACTAGTGATACAGGAAGCACATTTCCTAGAGTGAACCCATCAAAAAGATTGTCGGTGTGAGAAGGCAGCTTACCACTGAACATTGGAGGTGTTCCAACCTCCAAAGGAGTGGACACACTGGTAGCTCCGGATGCGAGAATTGAGCCCTGGTTCATGAAAGACGAATGAAGAGAGCCTGTGACTAAAGGGGCTTTGTCTGAGTTATTAGCGGGAATTCCAAAGCTAAGGGGCGATGCTGGAAATCCTCCCGATAATGATCGGGAACTTAAATCGTTATTTCCGCTGTTGGCTCTCCCCATAAGATCACTTCTAGCTTCAGTGGCGGGACTAGGGAAAAATCTCGACATTCGATGCAAGGAAGGGGTATCATCTGCAGCAGCTCCAGCGGAAGCCCACAAGACTGGAGATGCCGTCAGAGAGGTAGATTTTGGATGATCGCTCCATAAAGATAAAGATGGCTCGGAGTTGGAGTGGTGCTGGCTCGACGTGTTTCTTCCAAAACCAATTGCAGAGCTAGTGTGACTGGGTAAGAATTCGGGAGGGCTGTTCAAAACATCTGGAGTGATAGTGTCAGAGATCTGCCATGTAGACGGTCCAGGGCCCGTCTGATTTCTGCCGTGGCTACCAACACTATATGATCCAGGTGTGAAGGGAGTGTTTGAGCCGTCGTTGCTGAGTGTGCCCCACAAGCTTTGGGAGAATGTCTCGTCAGTGTTTCCAGTTGTCCAAGTAATATCCGGACCCACAGCTGGATAGATGAGATCCAACATCTTCGATGAATCAAAAGAAGATGTCTCTTCAGATTTTTCAGTGGGTGAGTCGACCTCAACTTTCTGCTCGGCAGGATTTACAGCTGCCGAGATACCTGCCTCAGCTGTGATATGCTTACTGGTGATGGCGGATTTGTTGTTCCCAGAGCTCCTTCTAGAGAGGCTGATCGTTCTCTGACCTGTCTCTGAGGACGATCTTACCCCGTTGGACAACTTCAAAGCCGTGTTGGGCCCCTTTGCAGCATGAGAGCTACTGGGAGATGAGCCGAAGGTTCCCAGAGTGGATGGAGAGTGGCCCTTGAAAAGGCTGTTGACAGACTGTGACTTGAACTTCACCTTGGATGTCCGAATAGAGGCGGTAGAATCGTCCAAGACTCCGTTGCTCTCTGCAACGGGGTCCGCAGACCCACTACTCATGGCGCAGGCCGAAACAAGAAGTTCCGGAGAAGTTGCCGTATGTACGCAAGACGCGATCCGGTTACTATGTGTCAGTAAACGTAGGAGAGGGTGTTGCCTTTGAAAGAGTACCGTAAAACCTGACATCTGTTGGTCGTTTGCTGACGATTTCCCAGAATAGTACCCTCCGACCGGCTGAAAAGAAGTATCAGTTGATTACGTCAGCGTTCTCTTTCCTTTTGTGCCCTGTCGTGCCCCAAAAAGAATCTGCTTTCCTGGGAAAGGTAGTCTAAAGCTGGGCTGGGTAACCCGCAGCGGGATAGAGTTTTTCTATTTCACCCCCGCCGCGGCCGGTTACCCAGCCTGGTTTTTTATTGTACGTTTCCAGTGAAAAATTGAAAAGTCAGACACCCGTGCACCGAGATAGAGACTCAGAGAATTTTCTTCTGCCCGGAACCCGGATTTCGCACGACTCATTCCCGCTGACTAATTGGCTGACTACACAATTGTCGACGAGGTCATGTCTTACCTCAGCATCGAGCGTTGGATTGTTTTTGTTTCTAACTTATAAGGGCAGAATGGTAATTTCGAAAGACTATCAAGAGGGACCCAACAGAGAAAATAAGGTGGTGCTTTGACGGTCAGATCTAAAACGAGCAAGGGTGTCTGAGGTGAGTATACAATTACAAGCAGAAGCAAAAAAGCCACGGACCTGGGGATAAAATAGCAGGGAAAGTACAGGTGCTATTACTGGACCTATTTCTAAAGGGAGATTATTGGAAGGCTTACATGACGATAACGTAATCCTTAAGAAAAGTGTCCTCTAAATATTGGTAGCACCATTCTTGCACTCGCTACTCCTGAACTCCGGGTTCCAGTACACTAGGATGTTGTTTACTAACATGACCTTGGGATGTGGCAGCTCGGTATGTCTGAAAACCGCAACCTAGGTTCCATCGATCCTTCCTTTCAGAAGATTATCAAAAACCAGTCTGCCATCCCATTTGACGACGACGTAGCGGCAGCAGCAGCAGCAGCAGCAATAGCAGCAAACAGCACCGGTGACCCGACAACAAACCAGAAGGGCTCTCAGTATTCGGCCATCACTCCCAACAAGTCAGCCAGAAAATCAAAGAAAGCCACCGGCTCTAGTGCAGCTCCCAAACCTGAAATGAGTGAATCTGCCGTGACTTCTACCTCTGTTGACGACAAGAGTGATGACTCTTTACACCAGGGACGTCCTTTGACTAACACCAAGCGTGCAGCCCAAAATCGAGCAGCTCAGAAGGCTTTCAGACAGAGAAGAAAAGACCATATCGAAGAGCTGGAAAAGAGACTTGAGGCCCACAAGAATTGCGAGGAGTCTCTCGAGGAGCTCAAACAGGAAAATATGCAGCTCAAGGAGTACATTCTCACTCTCCAGGGCAAGCTGATTAGCGGCGACAGTGCCCAGTCTGGGCCTCTTTCAGGAGCAAGTCCACCTCTCGGTCTGTTCGGCCAGTCTGCTAGAAAGGGCTCGTCCAATTCCAACTAGCTAGCACGAATTTTGTTTGCTTCGCTGCTCTTGCTTTCTTCTTTTGACTGGTCGAGCAAGTATGTTTATTAGTGTTTATTAATATCAGTGTTAGTGTTTCTTACTTATAAACGAAACCGTTACAAAATTACCAATATGCGAGCACGAGACACAGATGAGAATCACCCGTGTCTCATTAGTTACTAAATGCTTTCAAGCAGAAGTAGCACCCTTCCACTTGTACTACAGCTTGCTCCCTTTTGTTCTATCTTCGCACATAGACACATTCCCCCAGCCTGGAGCGATAAAGACCAATACGGTCTATTAGCTGAGGAAACTTAATAATATGCGATAATGGCAAACCACCAACCTCCGCAAACACAACTGGGCATCACAGTAACCATTACTAGTATGCTCAGTTGCTGTTTTCAGAGCTGCCAGCTCTGCTGCCACGGTTCTGGAGTATTCAGGTTCTCTCACAAATATGACATTAACTGAAAGCTTTTCATCAATGTTCATACAATGATACTGGAAAACAAACAAACAGTGAGTGGTGCACGGATGTGGGAAGTGTAATAAACATGGCACTCAGTAGCAGCAGAACCGGATGCAAAGGATCCCTGTTTGCTGAGTGTCTGTTTACGCAGTTCTCCTCTTGGAAGATCTATTTGACAAGCAACTAAAGTATGATGCCGAGAATATGATCTCACAGTAACTCCACGGAGGAGATTTCTTCAATGAGAAAATAAAATGCGTCTGATCCGGATCCAGAAGAAAGAAAAATGCACAGCTTTTACAGGGGGTTTTCTCTCTTTAACTTGGACCTGCTTTCGTTCAATCCAGCTAACAGACCTCTGACTCTTCATTCCACTGGTTGCGGGTATGCCAATTGGCTGAATTATGAGGCTTTTTTCCACGAAAAAGGAGCGCCGAGTATCTTCCGAGGCTGATGGAACATCCAATGACAATGCAGAAGGAACTTCAACTATAGATGATACAGATAGCCGGCAAAAGATCGCAGGAACTGCTTCACTGACGATCAAGGCGCCCGCTCACTCGTTCTCACTTCCGCTACCAAAAAGGGGTGCGCCGTCCCCAATCAAGGTGTTCAAAAAGGGCAAAGAACAACATCCTTCGGAACCCATATCAGCTACATCTCCCACGAGTTCACACTCGCTGTTCAACCTTCTGCCTGGACACGATAGCAGCGAGTCTGGTCGATCCAGAAGCTCCAGCAAGGGAGGCACATTTATCAAGTCTTTTGAAGCGATCCTGAATCGTGGCCGCAGCCGCAGTCCGTTTTCGCATAAGAGTGGGAAGCAAGGGATTATTGACGATGACAATTCCTCGAACGATAGTGGCCACGATCAGGTCGCTGAAGACTATGATGATGATGAGTATGAAAACTTGGAGATTAGCGATGAGAGGGAGCGCGAATTGCTGGCTATGGAACATCCGGGGGCAATCAGCAGACAAGTTTCATCCTCCATAATTGGAGGTTCAACCATCAAGGAAGACGGAGAAGAAATGGATTTCGAAGAGGAGCGTGGCCGCAACAGGATTCCCTCAAAACAAAGTGAATCATCGGCACTTTTTTCTAGAAAGATATTCTCATTCTCGCTACCTTTTGGTTCTAACGTTCTTCCAAAACCGAACGCTTTCATCTCAATTAGAGAGAGATTTGCCAATACCATAATCAAACAAGAACCGGATGAAAGAGATCAGCAGCGAGAAGAGATAAAGGAAAAGCTCAGAAGGCAAGACTCTATCACTACTTTAGAGGAACAGGTTCTATTTGAAGACGTTACAAAATTACAGGATGGGAAAATCGAAGCACTTATCAAAGCTCTCAAACCTTCGTATCCCTTGTTGACGTCATCGAGTAACAATACGAGCAAACCAGACTATTTACAAGTCTTCGATGATTTGGAAGGTGATGTGATAATTTTAGGTGGGTTTCGTGGCAGTATTCTTCGCGATGCTAAAACCAACAGAAGGGCCTGGATTCCAGTGTTGAAAGCAGGCCTCAATATTAAAAAGATAGATCTCTTACTGGGTCCTAAAGACAAAGATGAGCTCGAGGCTCACAAGAAAATATATCCTAGCGGGATCCTATCCCATGTGGGACCTGTGGATATTTGCCGAAAGCTGATGATAATGCTGGAAACAAATCCAAATGTCACTCTACACGATTTCGGTTACGATTGGAGACTATCAGTTGATATTCCCTCTAGCGAACTTCATGAGAAACTTGTTTCCATTAACAAGAAGAATGGAGGTAAAGGTGCGCTCATTATTGCACACTCTATGGGTGGACTGATCTCCCATGCTGCAATGCAAAAGGACCCGAAACTGGTCAGGGGTATTATATACGCTGGAACCCCATGTCCTTGTTCAAATATCATGGGACCGTTGAGATTCGCGGATCATATTCTTCTCTGTAAGGATTTACTAACTTCCGAAGTTAATTTCATGATGCGCTCGTCGTTTGTCTTTCTTCCTCGAAATGGAGAACTATTCAAGGACGAAACAACAGGAGAAATGCTTGAGATTGATTTTTTTGACCCGAAGATGTGGGTTGAATATAATCTCAGTCCCATAGTAAGCTCAATTAGACTTCAACAAGAAAAGGGTCTCCCAATTTCACCACATGTGAGACAACAGAGCAAATTCAGCATTTCCTTTGAGGCAGCTTACGATTATCTCGGTCGCACTTTGAAAAGAAGTGCAGAGTTCTTGGATTCGCTAGAGTACGACGAGTCTGTGAACTATCCTCCGCTGGCCATTGTATATGGAAATGCAGTACCCTCTGTGAGGTATTCTCTTGTGAACGGAAGAGATGACATCAAACAGGGAAACTACTACAACTTTTTCTATGCCCCCGGAGACGGGGTTACAAACCAAAAATGGGTGTTTCCAGAGGTGTTCAATTATCCCCTGGTTGGCAAGTTCAACTCCAAAATGGGCCATGTTGGGCTCCTTACTGACTTTGAATGTATTGGAAAGGCGCTTCTGGCAATACTTAGGGAGGAAAAAGCAAGAGCCAAATAGAAAGGGTATCTCAGTGTTCATCCGCCTCGTAATACCTCACCCTTATCCACAGGCTACAGCTGCTGCACTGCATTACTACTTCGAAGGCTCCATCTCCCACGGGGGTTCCGTTCTTCATCAGGTCCTCTTCAGACAGCTCGAAACCCTCTGGAGCCGCACACCGGGGACATTCTCGCACAAGGAGGTATTCTGTTCCCTGTTCGCTCTCTAGAAACTCGTCCAATGAATGCAACTCTAAGCCCTCTCCATGGATAACTCCAAGCTTCGATAGCTGTTCTGACAGTGTCTTGTCGTACTCCTGCTTTGACACGCTGTTTCCAAGGGTTTTATAAGCTGTGATGATTGTGTCACAGCTGTGGCTGTTGCAAGATGGATCATCTGTTGAGCCTTGCTGTTTGTCTGGGTGTGTTTCTAGCAACTTCTTGCGGTACGCCAGTTTGATCTGCTCCAGAGAGGCGTCTTGGGGAACATCCAGTATCGAGTAATACGACTCGGTGTACGGATGTTGCATTCCAGAGGCCGCTTAGCGTCTTGCGACATGCCACGCTTGTACCGACAACTAACGGGCGACGCATTCAGTGTGAAAACTGGGATGTAATTCGAGCTTTGATGTATTAGAAAAAAAAAAAATTAATAGATCTGTACAAATAGCGGAAAATTTTCTATCTACAAAACTTGCAAACTAAAGCAAGATACCCTAGTGAAAGACCATAAGAGCCAGAGCAAGATAGACCAACAGAACAACAGGATATGAGCAGAAAGAGGAAGGCAGAGACGCCAGTTGAGCTCAGTGTGGCGACGCTGGACGCAGGAGACGAGCCGCTGGTGGTGGGATCGTTTTTCAACGGACTTGAAATTCCGTCCTCAACGAGCTTTGAGCTGTTCAGAAACAAGAAGAGCACCGAAAAGCTGCTCCTACATGGGGAAAACGACACTCTGGAATACTATGGAGAAACAGAGGCGGAGGATCAACAGTACTGCATAGGAATCTACGACCCATCTGCTAAAACGTTAGAGCTAGTAAAGACATCTGTTATTCCTTCCCAGATCACATCCAAGAAGAAGAGCAAGGCCAAGATTCCTCTGGTTCGGCAGCTCAACGTACAGTTCAATGTCCAGCGTAATGCTCTGGGAGAGGAGTTTGGAACGAAAAGGGCTAAGAAGGCGATCTCGGACCTTGCGAAAAACAGAATCGACTCTGGAAAGCTGGAAGATGTTCAGGTAGACATTGTGGACTCTATCAAGGTGAGCACTTCGCACCTGCCTTCTAAAACGGAAATGGAGGAGCAGCTCAATGAGGCACGGATCACGCCTGCGTTTGACGAGGGAGCCACCTCTGTCGAGGATATCTATCCGTTGGAAAACATTTTAAGCAGCGAAGAGCTTTTGGCTATCCGTATTGATGCTCTTCTTGAGAGCAGTCTGGACGCGAAGCAGAGACTCGAGCTGCTACCTTACTCCAACTCCAGGTACTTGGTGAAGCGGTTGTCGTCTGTGTTTGAGGACTCGGCCAATTTGAGACTTAAGTTGCAGATCATTTATTACATATCTACGTTGATGGGCTTCTACGCTAACAGAAGACTGCATTCCAAAGACCGGCTTTTAGAGGCCCTCAACAATCCTCCGTCGCTGATTGTGGATGGCCTGCTAAAGAACTTCACGGTGTTGAGAAAGAACAGAAAGAACTATACCATTGATCCCCGGTTCGAAGACAAGATCCTGTGCTATCTGTTAACGTTGATTCTCAAAATCGATGACTACGAGGTGGAGATCTCTCCCTTAGCACAGGAGCTGTCTCTCAAGCCGTCCAGATTGACGTCATTGTTCAGATCACTAGGATGCAATGTGAAAAACATAACTGTGGCTCAGGCAGATAAAATGGGGCTTGCAAAGAGCGTTGCATCAAACTACAAAATGGCGTCACTTAAGGTCCCATTCAAAGCCCCAGATCTAACGAAACGAGGAAGAAGAACCTGAAGAATAGGATAGCTAAAATAATCCAATTGATAAATGGTAACACAAAAGATCCGCATAAATAGGAAAGAGAAGAAAACATAATAATAATTAGAAAATTTCGCGGGGTCAATCATTCAGCTAAAATAATATTAGGTCATTAAGGCCTTTGCTTAGCTGGTGGGGGACATAAATAGCATATCACAGATAAGACTGTATCGGCAATGGCATAACTCAGGACAGTTATCATTAAAGAGTTAGGTGCAGCGACCGATGAGCATTTTGTTCTTCAGCCAGTCTTTGAAGCCGAAAACCACCATTATCCAAGCCATTAGTAGAACAATCATTCCAATGCTGACATTGATAGTGAACATTGGGGTCATGCCTCTATATTCAAGAGCTTGAACAATTGGATCGGTACTCTCCATAAACACTAGACCTCCGCAGAGGAGACAGAAAGAAGTAATGAGTTCTGTCATCGGTCTCGATGGCTTGAAAAATGTGCCAGAGGATCTCTTGTCAGGTGATGAAGAGGTAAAAATTAGGAAGAAGTAGGTGACTACTCTGACAATCGAACCGTATGTGAGCAATGATCCCCACTGTTCGTGGATTTTGGTAGACAGGTGCGATGCTTGACTGTGTTGCGACATCAGCAAACCTGTCCAGAAAATTGTGAAAGCTGGGAATGGATTTGGAGAGAATCCTGGTGTGACATGTAAAACTCTAGAACCCCCGATTTCAATCTCTGGCGCACAACCATATTGGGAATAGAATCTCTCAGTTCTCCATTCCTTTAACTTCAGTTCGGTGATGACTCCGCAAAGCCCTGCACCAATATACATGAAGGCAATGGACACATGCTGAAGATCCTTAGCAGTCCATGCGCCACCAGGAGAAGCCAAGTGTTCAAGGAAAACGTTGGTACAGCCATAGAATAGAATTAAAGAACTTTCGATCATCTCCATGGTGATCATACTTCCGTTTGGCTGAAATCTGAACCATAGTGACGAGAACTTTTCCGAGCTGGTGATAAATGAGTTATTCCATGACCATCCGTTTTTCGTAAACCCTCCACAATATCTCGCCATGGATAAGATTCCCAGAGAGAAGAACACACCACCCTTTATGAAGTGGGCAAGCACGTTGAAGACATGACTTCCCTGGGCAATGCAATTCAAAACTGCGACTCCTGTTGGAATATAAATCAGCGAAAAAAAGAACAATCCATAGTTCAATACATTGAAATTAAAGGTCGCGACTAATCCAAACACATTAACAGCTTTCTGAACAAGTGGGAATTGTAATAGTTTGAGCATGATATGGTCAGTCTTCGATTGTGGCTGATGCATTTTTGAAGGTGTCGGAGTTGATTCGCGTGTGACGGAAACAGAAGAGCCCCGCTCCAGCTCTAGGTCCAAAGAGTCACTGCTCAGGTTAGCGCTGTATGGATGATCCTGTGATGAGTCTCTTCTGGTTTCATCGTCTGGGTGGAAGTCGTATAGAGTGCTGCAAGGAGATTGGAATCCATTCCGGATGGAGAGGTTTTCCATTTGTATATCCTTACCAGAACCCAGAGTAGAATAGGTTGCAGGAGATGGGCCTTCGAGTCTTTTTTTTGCGGTGTAAAGAAAGGCACTCAAAAGGTGGATCACAGTTAAAAAGAACAGGACCACTCCCATTCTGGAGTAGGCATTGTTAGGATACAGGTCTGGGACGTTGTTTATAAAGGTGGAGAAGCAGGCGAGAGCAGTAATGACAAGCCCAGAATGAAGCGATAGTGCAGGCAGGAACCATTTTGAATTGAGGTTCTTGAGGACAAGCACGATTGGGTAGATGAAGACGAAACAGGAGCAGATGAGAAAAATGTGAACGTACAACTGCGACTTGTATGGTGATTCGATCGTCAAATAGGTCGTGGTATTGTATGCTTCCCAGAAAAGCCTCTCTGCGGGAGTCAGCTGGGTTTGAAGGATTGGCATTCCATGGTGGCTTGTTACCTCATAAGGGACGGGCACCAAGGAAGACGTGGATGCTACCGCGGAGCTGACGGAAGGGGAGGTGGAGTCCATATCCATGTCCATGTGTGCCACCGACAGCGCTGAGATCGACAGCAGAGTGGTCAACAAAGTGCGCAACTTCATTACTATATCCAGGTGAAAATGACTAAACAAAGGGTTTTTTTTTTGTATGGGAGGGCTATTTATGAGTCAATGCCTGTGTGTGGGTGGGGGTGCAGGAAACTGAGTCCGGAAAGGAGACGCGTGGGATGGTGGTAGGATACCGCTTGTAACGTATGCTGTTGGGTTTATGGGTCAATCCGAACGACACACTGCTTGTGGTAACAGTAAAGGTTTATTTAAAGCAACAAGGGGCTCACGAAACCACCCGGAGATGGGCAGATTTAAATAGTGCTAGCAGAAGAGAAATTACCAATTTTAGATTGACGTAAAACAGGAGTCAGCACGGGCTTGGCCTGGTAAGAGAGGGTTTTCCGGATAGCTGAGAAAAGCTTGAAGAAAGCGCAGGTGTTTTTCCAGCTTGACTTACCGCGATGCGGTTAGTGATACCGTGTAGTCCGAGCCCCTAGAGCTGCAGAGCCCGCTGCAGAGCCCGCTGCGATTGCCCTCTTGTGATGGCACCCATCGGTTTAGTGAGGGTTTATTTTATTTTCACAGGCACCACCCCGGAACTACTTCGCCGATACACTCGGTGACTGACGGTGCCAGTGGCATCTGCCCACCCGGTCTTGGATGGCTATTGTAGGCATCAACCAATTAATAATACTCCTTTTTGGGGTATGTAGCTGTTTGTTTAACTTGTGCTCCCTTTATTTCCTTTTTCGCTAAATTTCTGCGTGCGGCTTCGGCTTGTTCGGAACTGACAGGGCCAGCTTCGACCCGTCGCCGACCGCTGGTTCATCTAGACGCTGCGTTTGTTGTCTGGTTCTTCGCAACAGCTGCCGCTACTATCTTTCAGCTGAGTGCTTAGAACGCTGGACACACATGCCCAGTCAACCGAATTCCGATCCCCTAACGCGACTCCCGGACCCCTTTAAAAATGTGAGTCCCTGCTTTGTTTCGTAGAAGCTCATGGAATTTTCCTTGCTTCGGCTTTGAGGTGCATCCGAACTCACGAACAAGAGAAGAGCCTATTCTCGGATTTAACCCCGGTGGAACGATTTTTGGGGCAGCCAGACTGCCATTTACTGTCTGTAGCAACTCTTCTTCTTTTGTAAACATCCCTACACGCCTAGCCATGTTTTTGTTTTTTTTTTTTAAGACTCAGAGAGAGCAACGTCATATAGACTGTTTTATATTGAATTAACAAAAGATGTATGTAAGTGTACATATAGATATTTATTAAAATTAGTGGGAAGCCGCAATATAAAATAACTGCCGTGCACATTATTAGCACTGCACTGACTGACGGCGTCTCAGAAGATTGTCTCACGATGTCGGAATCTCCCGAACACCCCAAACCCAGGGGAATTTTGAAGAACGCCCCTGCAGATGCTCTTTACCAAAATGAAGACGTGAATCACCTCAACGCGCAGGATCTCGAATTTGACAGAAAAAAAGTGATTGAAAACACAAAGATCAACTCGCAGCTGCTGAAAGAGTCTTCGAAAAGAGGCGACCTGATCAGGTCTAAAATTGAACAACAGAAACGATCGCTGGGACTGGGAAATGAACTTTCACAGGAGGAAGAGGATCATCTCAAGTGGGATGAAAAAAACATCCTTATAAATGAGCAGGAGAAGTCTGCCACCATGAAAATCGACGAGCCCAAAACCCCGTATGAGGGTGGCTTCAACCCCAACAACGACTACTACAGAACCGACAACGAGGACGAAGAGGAACAGGGGGTGAAAGAAGCCTCGGAGCTAGAAGATCTCAACTTAGGTGAAGGAGTGGACGATAAGGACACTGAGCTCCTTTACAACAACGATCGGTTAGAGGTGTCAGAGATCTCGGAGGAGCCACAGCCGCCCGTTGAAGCCAGTTCCAGCTTGGATGACGAAGGCGATGATGAGGATCTTTCTCCAGAAGAAAAGCACAAGCTGTTTGAGCTCAAGAGAAAGGAGCATTACCATCTCAAAGGTAACGCACTCAAAAAGCAGCTACAGGTTAGCGATGATGATGATGTCGACGAAGGGGCCATCTAGAGTGCTCACAGGTGAAACGTTCTTCACTTGGCCCTGCGGTTTCGCACTATACTAACTCCCACTAAACAATAAAAAACAGAATATTTAAAACAAGTATTATATGCGGTTCCATCACCCCTGGATGCTGATAATGTCGTTATTGCCCACCCGGCTATCTTTCTTAAGCTCCTTCAGTGAATGAAGCTTGCGCTCTATCGTCTCGATTTCCTCCAGATCCCCACACTCAAACGCCTTTCTTTCCAGCTTGGCGATCATGTCATTAAATTCGTGCTGCCATCTTCGGCAGTCTCCAAACTGCCCAAAATACTTTGGCCCTAGCTCATCCGACTGGTCTAGGTTTATACGGTTCTCGTACACACAGAACCATTCTCCGCTTCTGTTCCATATTGACTCTCCCTTCAATCTTTCGCACAGCCTACACTCGTTGATTGTAGGCATAGTCTTGGCAGTGAGCTTCTTGTCCACCTTCTCCTCTAAAGGAAACAAGAGGTGCTGAATGGTCGCAGGGAGCCACCTCCCCAGATAGAAATGATTCATGAATATCCCGTAGTTGGAAACGTGATGATCAGAGTCATAGTTGGAGGCCACTTTAGGAAAGTGGTGGTAGAAGAACTGGGATCTCTCCGGAATGGCTCCGGGCTTCCAGTATTCCTCGAGAAAGCCGGCGTCCTTGCTGAGAAACTTCTCCGCTGTTATATTCATCAAATGAGACATTCTTATAAAAGACGAGGCGTCCAAGTTTTCGTATATATTTGATGATGCTGATGGATGTAGCAAATCCACGTCGTCACTTTGTATGGAAGTATCTCCAAACATTTCTAGTCACATATATCATGCCAAAGACGGCTGTTAGAGTGTTTCGATTCGCCCATAACACGCTCTGGAAGTGCTCTATTGCTGAACAGCACTCAAAACTGCTGTTTAGTAAATAAAAATTTTAGAAGGGTCTGGATGATGTATGTAGAAAATGTCCCTCCGGGCGGGTGGATGATTCTATTTTTGTGCCCATATTTTTCCGGTTCCGGATGTCTACAGATTTTATCCGGGAAGGGGGGTGGGGGGGGTGCTGGGGAGCCGTTATGTAGATAGAGGTTGAGTGACTGCTCACTGAAAAGATAGACGGAAGCATTGTAGAGCGAGCACATCTCCCACTCAGTTCACCAGCAATTGCCGTGCCAGCCATAGATTTCGAGATCCTTTCGGGGCAAATGATATACAGGAGGTCGATCGACGAGTCGACACCTCTCTCTGTTCACCTGCCAAGATGTGACAGCTGGACACTGTATCGCTCACACGAGTCTAATCTACGCTTCTATACATCAGTAGCTTCCCATTCTTCAACTGAAATGTTGCTCCGCTTTCTTTTACATAATGTTAGAAAATTAGTTTTTGTCTACTCCACCTTCCACGCCGAAATGTGTCAGGTATCGTGGTGAAGAATCGCACATTTCGAAACAGGGAAGCCTGAATCACGAAACAAATATGGGTCTGAGCGCTACATAGAGTCACTAGTCTATTTCGGTCAGCAAGCTAGTTCTACCTGCGTCCTATTTTCTGGACCGCTGATAATTACTTTGGGCAGCGCGCTAAACAGCATCCCGAGTATTTTGAGATTGCAGCATCAGCGAGGATCCAGAATCAGCCAGCCATGTCAGCGAGTAAGCCACATGCAGAACTGAAGTCAGAGAAGCCAGAGCCGAACGAGCCGCCACATTCTATCAAAGGGGGTAATGTGCTCCGCGATTTTTTCACGTGGAACAGGGACAACGCTCCTCCGGAGATCTACAACCGCACACTGTACATGTCGATGTTCGTGTTTGGAATTCTGGGATGTGCCAGAGGCTATGACGAGGGATGCATTGCTGGCACGGTGACCCAGCTCGACTTCATTGAGGAGTTTGGCCTGAAGAACTCGGCAAGAACCGCTGCACAGTTGGCTGATCTGAAATCAAATATCACCTCAATGGTCCAGGTGGGGGCCATCGGAGGCTCGATGATCTCCATATACACAGCAGAGGCGCTGGGACGTATCAGAACGCTGCAGCTGGGCTGCATAGTCTGGGCAATTGCTGCTGTGATCCAGATAACAAGCCACTCGCTGGACCAGCTGTACGCGGGACGCCTGATCGAGGGGTTCTGTATAGGCACCACGGTGGTTTGCGGGCCGTGCTACATCTCGGAGTGCTCTCCGCGCTCGATCAGAGGACTGTGCAACAACGTGTTTGCGGGAGCCGTCTACTTTGGGATAATGCTGGCGTACTTCGCCAACTACGCTACGGCACTCCACCAGACGGGGAGAAACCAGTGGGTGCTGCCCACAATGGTGAAGCTCATTCTGGCGGGGTCGATCTTCGCCATGTCTCTGGTGTTCTGTGTAGAGTCTCCACGCTGGCTGCTGAAGATGGGGAACATGGAGCAGGCGCAGGCCAACTTCAGTAAGCTCAGACACCTGAAGCCGGATCATGCGTACATATTATCGGAGATTGCTGACATCAACGACCAGCTTCGAGTCGAGACGGCGGAAACGAGCGGCTCGTCGGTGTGGAAGAGCCTGGAGTCGCTGGTGGCAGTAGGGTCCATACGGAAAAGAATGGTACTGGCAATCGCTATCCAGATACTGGCGCAATGGAGCGGCGCCAATGCCGTCACCATATATGCCCCCGAGCTGTTTGAGATGGCGGGCAAGACCTCTCACACCGATAAGCTCAAGATGACAGCATGTCTGGGAGTTGTCAAGTTTGCGTCTGCGTATCTCAGTGCGTTCTTCCTGATAGACAGGATCGGCAGAAGAAGATCTCTGTACAGCGGGATCACAGTGCAACTGATCTCCACGCTCTACTTTGCCGCATACCTGGAGATTGTCCCTGATGTTGCAAACGAGTCACTGACGGACAGCCAGAAGCGCGCGGGTCAGGCAGCTCTTGCGTCGATCTTTCTGAGCGGGGTGGGCTGGACAATGGGGTTCAACTCTGTGCAGTACTTAATCAGCTCCGAGGTGCTACCTTTGAGAGTGCGATCTCTGGGAACTGCGATCATCATGGCTCTACACTTTGCCAACCAGTACGGCAACTCGAAGGCGCTGCCGTCGATGCTTCTGGGGCTCCGGAAGTTTGGGGCGTTCTACTTCTTTGCCGGGGTTCAGTGCTCGAGTCTCGTGTTCATCTGGTTTTTCGTGCCGGAGCTCACAGGGAGATCTCTCGAGTCTATGGAGGAGCTGTTCAGCCTGCCGTGGTACCAGATAGGCCGCCACGGTCCGCTTCTGGCGCCCGATACTACAAGGGCCGGGGCCGGCTGACCTGGTGGCAGCACGCTTACCTGGACGGGTCACGTGACCCAGAGAGGGTGGGGTGGGGGTGTTGACAGAAAGAAAAGAAGAAGGTGAGGAGGACAAAAAAAAAAAAAAATATGGCAGAGGAGATGAATGAATGAATGAATGAGGTTTCGTGTCACCAACAGTAATAAAAATAAACATATACACACACACACACAGAGGGACGAGAGTGGATGTCTTACCCGGAAAACATGTCCTTTCATGAAGACCTGCTGAATATCGACTACGACACGTACTCTTCAGAGCTGTCGCAGCTGGAGATCGACACTCTCAAACAGTATCAGAATCTGGCTCTCAACTTGCTACAGCTCAAGAAGGACATTGTCGCCTTGAACGGCGAGGTTGACTCGACTTCGGAAGCAGCAGACAAGGAGTCGGGCGGGACGAGCTTGCTGGAGGAGCTGCGCGAGCTGGAGACGAAGGTGTCGGTGATCTCGACGCTGTTCAAGTCCAGTGTGTACCAGGTGGTGGTCAGCAACTCTGCGGAGGTCGAGGGGAACCAGGACGCGAGCGAGCTGACCACAAGCATTCAGGAAGAGGCTGTTTAACAAGGTGGGGGGGGGGGGGGGAAGAACGAGGAACGCGCTATTCAACTGTGTATATTATGTACTAAATGTTCTGCTGTATTTTCAAACCTCTATCTAGTACACGGTCTAAACGTCAAAGATGACAATCTTCCCGTCGTTCCCACAGGAGCTGACTCTCAGCAGGCGGCCTGAGCCCGACTGGAACGGTCTTAGGACGTTGATGGTGTTCTGGTGAACAGTGAGAAGATTCGACGGCTCGCTCGTGGAGGAGCCCTTCAGGTCCAGCTGGCGGAACATGTTGAGCGCCGACTGGTTCTCCACAGCGGCATGTTGCTTCTTCGAAGGGTCGTCGATTGCGTAGGTCTGGGCCCAGCCTCGGGACACGTCTCCCTCAAACACCACCGGGTGGCAGTCGTGGCCAGCAGCAATGACCTTTGCTGGCGACACAAACAGCAGAGACCGGAACGGCAGAAACGACGTCTTCAGCTTTGTCACGCCCGCAGCATCAGCCTCGGCACCCGGGTAGATGAAGCTCACCGAGGAGTCGTTTGCTGCGGCAGCCAGAAAAGAGTACGTCGGGTCGAACTTCACGTCATGGACCCAGGCCCCAATGTTCACGTCCACACATAGCGTCTGGAACGGCAGTCTCTCACCCCACACAGAGGGTGCCGGCTTCTCGTCTACGCTCTTGACAAAAGTCGAAAACACCCGCGCATGCCCATCGGTGGACCCGCAAGCCAAAAGCACACTGTTCTCGTGCCAGTCCACAGACAAAATAGTGGACTTGAGAGGCCGCTTGATGTGCTTCGAAATCCACCAGTCGTTCTCCGACTCGAAATAGCACACTGCAATCACCCTGGCAGAGGACCCCACGGCAAACTTCGTGCCGCTCGGAGACCACCTCACACAGGTTGCAGCCCGGTTGATTCTCAGCAAAACCAACGTCGGCTTATACGTCCCCTCTGCATCCAGCTCCCAAACTAGAGCATTCCGGTCCTGCGAACAGGTCACGATCTTGCCATCCTTACTGATATCCACAGCAGTAACCGTCTTATCGTGCAGCCTGAGTGTTGTCAGAAGCTTAGGGCTTCCTACCACGGATAAATCGTAGATCTCCACGTCCGAGTCTTTTGTGATCGCCACCGACTTTCTGTCGCTCGAAAAACAGTGGTCGTAAATGGCCTCCTTAGAGAGACTGAACGCAATTGGCTCTGACATGGCGCTCGTATAACAGGAGCTAGCTCTCGACTGCTATTTATTTCTGGTTATGTAGCGCAATGTAGTCTCTCTCAGTGTAAAAATAGTTGCACACCTGTTAAAACTTATCTTGCTTTTCTCGCTCTTTTCCAGTTTTCAGTGTTCTTTTTTTCTTTTTGGTCCTTGTCCCCTCTGGTGCACGGATGTATTATGCGACCCAGCTCTACCTATATAGTTCAAGTTGAAAGAGAAACGTCCATAGCGTCATCGTCGGCCCCAACTGCAGCCTGACCAGCAGTAGCTTCGGACGCCTCATGCAGCTTATCCGGCGTGCCTCCGCTCCCGACGTCTTTTTTCGGACTGCTGGCAGTCTCTGCTGATTTAGACGGCGGTTTCGGCTTGACTGTATCCGTAGATTGATTCAGGGGCTCTCTCCACCTTGCTACCATATCGTTGAAGAGCACGGTGCTCATTTCAGACTTGGCTATGTCCTTCCGAAACTGCGGCGAATGAAGCAGCGTCAGGATATGTAGACAGTTGGGATATCTTCATCAGAAATGTTAGTAAGTCCTCTCTTTCCCCGTTACACGTCATTATACTCACATTAGCTGCTTCGCGTATCCTGGATCTCTCCAGTACTCTAGATAGTTCAGGTAGTTCAGGAACCTCTCGTCTTCCAGATGTCCTGTTTGTGCCAGGTACGTGAGATACTGGACATTGGCCAGCGATTGAACAAACTAGAAAGGTTAGTGTATTTTCTTCATCGACACGCACGCAGAGACTCTGCCTTGCAACTGACTTACCTCCAGCTCAATCTCCCACCTCGTCGGTAGGTCTTCTACTGGTATTTGCTCCATCCTAACACCTTCAATGGTGCACGGGGTCAACACATGTCTAGTCAGGGTGAACCACTCTTGTGGTTCATTATTTTGCGAGATATTCCACACCCACCTGGAAAACCTGTGTGGCTGAGCCGCACCGCCACATGTGGCGGTTACTTCCTCCAGGTGTATCTTTGCCCTTTACCAAAGAGACCAGCTACAATTTTTGTACAATCTATAACTCAACGGAATACAAAGATTCACTGCATCAGTGAATCTTTGTGTGTGTGTGTGTGTGTGTCGCAGAACATGTCCTCAGTAAGACATCCCGTGGTGCGACATTTACAGCTGGCCCACTCATGGCTTTCTGCCGTATCAAGGCGAACAAAACTCCCAAAATTCACCCTTCTAACCATCTCCATATACCCCATAATCATATTTGTCGGCCAGTTGGTGTGGATCTTTGCTCCCCAGGATACAGTGGACAACTACTTTGCCTCTAAGCGGAACCTTGTCAATCTCATATATGTGAAGAAAGGATGGTTATGGACTACCTTTGCATACTTGCTTCTGCTCATCTACGTTCGTAGATCAAAAGCGTTCAGTACCAGCATCTTGATGCACTCTTTGAAGCGATACGGCATAGTCACGGTGTGTTGGATCTTTTATAGTCAATGGTTTTTTGGACTGCCTCTGATGGACAGGGTGTTCATTATCACTGGCGGGTCCTGTTACAACATCCCTGCGACGATAGCTGAGAAAGCCAGTGATCCACAACTGAAAATCATGGATATGTCCATCAGCGGACTTGTGAAGGAATTCGAAGACATGACGTACTATTGGTCCAACAGCATGAGTTCCAGACAGTGTAGGGGAGCTCAGGGAAAATGGCACGGAGGTCACGATCCTTCGGGCCACATCTTTCTGCTCTCTCTCAGTTCAATCTTCCTCATCGTGGAGTGCTCTCGCTTTTTCTCCATAGACGATCTCTCCATACACATTAGACAGTCAAAGCTCACCATCAAAAACACCACGAGGAATACAGTCGTGCACGATATCATAAAGGTCCTGAGAGACTATCCTCTGGTTTTCATTCTGCTTCTCAACTTAGTGTCGTTTTGGATGCTGTTGGTCACCTCCATCTATTTTCACTCCTTCTTGGAGCAGATAATTGGCCTCTGGTTCAGCATTATGAGCATTTATATTTCATCAGTTCTATAGGTTATATCGGCAACGAGGCTTTGTTAACTCGCCATGCTCCAATGGGGAGCGCTTGTAGGTGTACCACAGTCTTTCTTATCCACCCGTAATACAGAGCTAGTCCCAGAAGTACGCAAATTAAATTGGTTTTATAGTAACCGTCAGTTAAAACCTGACAAGTTCCTCCATTGGAGACACATTGTTTTTTAAGAGCCGCCGAGTGACATTTGTAATATGGCTTATCAACAAAAGGATTCAGTTGGGGCTCTGATGAAACACACTGCGCTTGCGTGAACCGATCAATCATATTTAGCACAATTATCTTTGGCCACTGACCTCCAAGATTAGATAGTGTGTTCAGGGTAGTCATATATGTACCCCCAATAAGCGGATCGGCGATCTGTGTATGAAACGCGCAGATCGACACAAACTGGACAGTCGACATGAACGATCCCAAGAGATGCTGGGCAATAACAAACAGGAAATATGTCGTTGTGACTTTCCCGTCTTTTGGAAACATCCAAACCAATATCTGACCTAGAGCTGCCGCAACAACTCGTCCCAAATATGCATACATCCATGGCTTCAATGGCTCTTCACCGGTGGACCAGCGAGCCGAATAGTACCCAAATACAATCTCGAACGGGAAATCTATCAAAACGGTAATGGCGAGATCTTCTCGTGAGAATCCTTTATCTAGGAGCTTCAGATTGGTCGCCCCCTCGTTAGCCTGAAACGCAATTTTTGATAACAGATGAACCATGATGAAGAGTTTGACGTTTTTTAGTTGGACCACCCTCCACATTTGCAGATAAACATCTTTCAATGAAGCATTGGAAGGAGGCTTGATCTCGCTATAAGCGGTGTGGGATTGGACAATATTAGCACCAGACTCTCTGTCTCTTTCCAGTTCGGCCAACTGGATATCCTCGGGTCTCGAGGAAGACAAATCCAGGGACAGTGGGTCTTCTGGAATAAGAAGAGCCAGAAAAATAGTGACAACCAGATACATCCAGCCCCAAAACACCATGTATTGGCGAAGTGAAAGAATTCCCACGTCCTTGGGAACTCTTCTCAAATATGAGTTGGCAAAATCTGGAGAGTTGAAGGCTAGAAAGACAGTGAAGCTCATAAAGTAGCCTGTATTGAGTCCTATTGTCTGCGCCGTGGAAGCATAGCTCAAAGCTTCTCTGGAGAGAATTGTAAGAGCCCATCCGTCGACTGCTATGTCCTGGGTAGCACACAGCAGAATCAGCAGCAGAAAAGCGTAGGTGAGCTTGTATAGGTTTCCAGAAACACTGCTCATCAGCAGATCCATTTTAGATCCCAAATATATGAGGGTGACGCCTGAAACTGCCTGAACAGGAATGATCCAGGACCGTCTTCTTCCTATCTTGCGAAAGTACAGAGAGTCAACAATCGGCGACCACAAAAGTTTTAGGGAGTAGGGATACGATGCCAACGTGAATATTCCGACCTGGGAATACGACAAATCTGCAGACTTGAGAAGAAACGGAACAGACCCGAATGCTAGTCCTATGGGCACCCCCTGAATCAAATAGAGTAGCACAAGCAAGAAGAATCTGGGCCTGTCCTGTATAGGCAGACTTCCGCCTTCCTTGCGGTTCCCAACTGCATGCGGCTGCGATTTGTCTGTGGATGCTGAACTGTCTCCGTGGATTCTTGGTGAGGGAGAGTTGGAGTCTTCATGTCTTCTGAGAGAGTTGGAGTAACTGGGCAGCAAGCCCGCAGAGTCGAGCTCACGCTTTCCTCCACTGGAGTTCGCCATTGCCAACCGGAATGAGCCTGTCTAATGCTTGCCGACTTGATGGTGAAGAGAAGAAGATACCTCTGCAAACGTTGGATATTTATTTATTATTCGCGTAGCATAAATATTCAGGCTCCTGTAGCTCGAGGCAGTGCAGCGTATACGGCATACACTGGCTTCAGATGCTGCTTGTGGGAGGAGCAACGGGAACCGTACTTGGAGGGTCTCGGCTTGCCCGACTGCGAGGAGAACTATCGTCCGCTGTTACCATACATTCTTCTGACGTACCTTCCCCAGCGTACAGGACTATTTGGTGTCCGGGTAACTCTCCACAAACCTCAGCACTTGATCCTTGAGTTGCTCGTTGTCAACAATTATCACCACTAGTCCATCAGAACCCACATCGTACTTGATTGATCCTTCATTCGGATACGCGATTGCTGCGTCAAACTTGTCGAAGAACACATCCATGTCGTCAAAAGTCCGCATCCCTCGCAGGACCAACTCCTCCATCCCGGAAGAGTGGATTGTGTTTGTGAGATCTTGAAAACTCTGCACAACCACCATAGCTCTGAATTCAGCGGGAACTTCCCCAGCAGCGTTTTCTGGAACCCCAGCCATTGCTTACTTAGTCATGCAGACGTCCTGTGACCGCAACTCAAGCAAGATTATCAGTTGTGTCGTTACTTGAGAGTTGCAGAGAGAGAGAGATTTTATTTTTCAGTCTAGCATCTGAATAATGATTTGCTTACGTAATCTGATAGCGATATGACAGAAATCAAAAAAAACAGTTGAACTTATTTTTTGCCTCCCTTGTAGCTCGAATGTTCCGGCAAGTGAAGGAAAACACATGACATTCGAAAAAGTGAAAAAAAAAAAAAACACCAAGATAAATAAAAGCAGAACGAGGCTCTTTTGAAGTCATTGAAGTAAGAGCCATCAACGGAGCAACCGAAATCCGTGAAGCCCGACATTATCCACAAGAATGGACCAGATCTTCCAGCAGTACCTCAAAGAGCTGCTCTTGCAGCAATCCAACGGCAACTCCTCGTTCTCTGAGAGTTCCCCGTATTTCACAAGAGACACTCCGAGAAGAAGACAGCCTCAAAGAGCGTACCAGTACGACAATGGACCTGTTTTTTCTCGGTTTGGCCGGGGAAGACCACCCAGAAGAGCGCCCCCACCACCGCCGTCTGCCTTTCGCGGCTACCCAGTGGGATATGTCGGGGTTCCTTATGGATACGGCGGGCACGGGTTCTACGACGACGAGCCCGATGGATATCCGATCCCGGAAGAGGATGAAGGTGAAGACACCGCTCAGCAAGAGACGGACGACTGGCCCCAGGAGGACAACAATGATGCCCAGTATCGCTCCTTGGACGACGTGTTTGGACCTTATTTCACCAGACGCCTCTCTAAGCAGCAGCCAAAGCAGTACCACGACAAGGGTGCGGAGGAGCAGGATGACGCTCTCAAGGCTTTGATCCTGGACACACTGAAGAAGAAGTCTATCGAAGAGGAGTCTGCGGAGCCAGCGGATACCGAGCTAGAGTCAGCGGAGCAGCAGGACAAGTTTGGCGAGGACTCTCCGTCCACTCCGCACTCCACTCCACTTGAGAGATCTGTAGCCCCAGATGTTGCAACCTCGAATGCGGCCACTACAAAAGTGCCCCAATCTGCTTCCAGTAAGCAGTCCCAGGCTAAGCCAGTATTGCGAAGAAGATCTACCGCCTCATTGAACGTGCATGCAAACAAGGGATCTGAAATCAAGATCGACCCGCTACAAGTTTCGGCCCCACAACTCAAACCAAGCATGCCATTCTCTCCACCTGTTAACGTTTATGATTTCAAGAACAACTACATTATTGCGGTTGCATTACCCGGCGTGTCTAAGGACTTTGTGGATATCGACTTTCATCCGTCATCAAGTGAGCTTGTTTTGAAGGGAGAGGTGAAAAATCGGTATCTTTCTGATGATATTGATGTGGATAACAGCAAGTTTTTGAAAGTGTCTGAACAAAGATTCGGATCATTTGAAAGAGTCATCAAGCTTCCATCGTTCCCAGAGGTAAAGGAAGAGTCTATCACCGCGAAGTTTGTTAACGGTTTACTTGAGATCAAGGTTCCCAAAGTGCAGGAATCGGAAACAGCGAAAAAGCCAAGAAAGATCACGCTTGAGGAGGTTCCTGACGAAGAGTTACAAAGAGAAAGCTCTGATGGGCTTATCTAACGTCCGCGGTTCCTTCACACACACACTATAATTTATACTTCTCGACAATAGTATCGAACAGTTGATTCTTGTTCTCCAAATCTTTGATATAGTCGCAACCAGGATCCGCGTTCTTGAGCTCATCCAGCAGAGGCTTGGAATCATGTCCCTGTAGAATTTCAAAGGAAATAGTGTCAATCTGTAGATCCGTGGACCACTGTTCAAGTTCATCTGGGCTTGCGTCTTTCTTCAGCTCCTGAATCTTGGTAAGAATCTCCTGTGTCTCTGGGAAATGTAACTGTTTCAGGTTGGCGACAAGAAGACACACTAGATTCTTGATGGAGACAGTGTTCTCGCTGGACGAGAGCTCATCATAAAAGTAGTAGGAAGCATTCAATGCGTCACCATAACGAGTTAAGTCGAACCAGGATTGAGCCAGCGTGAAAATCAAACTGTCTTGAGATATTTTTCCGAAGCTGGCTAAGAGCTGCGTCGCTTCTTTGGTTTTGTTTTGAGTTAGGTAAAGCCATACCAGAAGCATCACGTTCTCAAAGCCTTCTGAGGACGCCAGGAGATCCGAGGCGGTCTCGAAGTCGTGCAACGAAGAGTAATAAAGGCCACCAATAAGGTTGATGAATTCATTCCCCGAGCCACCCGATATCACGGCCTCCAACTCTGCAGACCGACTGTTTCCGTTCTGCGCAAACAACACATAGAGCCTCAGTGCATCGAACTCTGCAGCTATGTCTGAAGGATACTCTAATTTTGCAATTACCGAGAGAGCTTTCTTGTAATTTTTCAGCAAGATCAATGCTCTAATCTGATACTGGAACGCCTTGAACTTGTTGTCATCACTCGTGAAAACGATATCATCCTCAAGGTTGGCATTGGCAAGATCCGTGTATCTTGCGGAGAAAAACTGCTGGCGCAAATGATACAGTTCTGTGACACGAAAATGGTTAGTTTCACTTGCAAGTTATAATCGCACAGGTTAACTTACCGCCGCTATCGCTGAACGGGTCCATTGTGACGGTGAAGGAGCAGCGTGGTTAGTCAACAATAAGATACGTTCGTTGCCGGAAAAGAAGCTCTCACTAGAGAACCAGTCTTGTTGTCATTGCATCGAGGAAATAGTATAAAAGGACACTCAGCCCGAAAGGAAAAAAAGAGAACCATCGCCAAGCAGAAGGTGCACGGGTGTTATTTATCGAACACTACAACATTGATGTCACTACGGAAAAAAGAAGTAACAAAGCTTCTTCATTTTTTTCTTCCTTACAGACTACATTCGTTCAACTGTTAGAAAACCCAAACCAAAGATTTCAAATTACCAAAAAATCGTAGAAAATAACATTAGACAATACGAGAAGAACAACCTAGGATCTTTCACCTCTGAGTCTTCTAGCCAGCTGGATGTCCTTCTTCTGGATGGTGACTCTCTTAGCGTGGATAGCGCACAAGTTTGTGTCCTCAAAGAGCGACACGAGGTAGGCCTCGACAGACTCCTGTAGGGCGCCGATAGCAGAGGACTGGAATCTCAAGTCGGTCTTGAAGTCCTGGGCAATCTCTCTGACAAGTCTCTGGAAAGGAAGCTTTCTGATCAAGAGCTCTGTGGATTTTTGGAATCTTCTGATTTCTCTCAAAGCAACAGTACCTGGCTTATATCTGTGAGGCTTCTTCACACCTCCGGTAGCTGGGGCAGACTTTCTGGCTGCCTTAGAAGCTAGCTGCTTTCTTGGGGCCTTACCACCTGTGGACTTTCTTGCTGTTTGTTTGGTTCTAGCCATCGTTGAGGTATCGGTTCTAGTAAATTAGACAGTAAAGTAATAAGGAGGGCAAAATAAAAACCTGCTGTATTTATTTGAGGAACAGCGCCACTATTTATACCCTGGAATTCCCCAACCCCCCGCTATTGCGCCCTATTTCAAAAAAGCGCACTTGTCGCAAACAAACATTTCTGGCCCCAGTTTTACTATGTAGCATGTAACATTTCCGCCATAGTAAACACAACACCCGTACCCCGGCAAGAAGATTATTGTGAGTCCAGGTGAGACGCGAGTGCACTAGTGCTGAACGTTACGCAGCGGCGTGCGTAAATGCAGGCACTAGCAAATTTGGCAGACGCCGTTTTTCTCGGCCACAGTTATAGTTCAAGTTTTACACACAGAGTGCGTAAACGTAAGAAGTGAGGGCCGGGTAACCGTCAGGGAAGGGGAGAATGGCTTAGGAAAAGCGCGACAAGCAGGTGGCTAAAGCACTTTTTTTAGTATGGCGATCGGGAGGGAATTTTATTAGTGCTATGTCGAGACATTGTTATAAATAGGCGAGGTAGCCCCGCTGTGTTATGGAGGGCGAAAATTTGGCCGTTTGCCATTTATTGGAAGTACTTTATTGACGGTGCTCTATTTTCAACCAGATATATTTTAGTATACACGCAACATGTCCGGCAGAGGAAAAGGTGGAAAAGGTCTAGGAAAGGGTGGTGCCAAGAGACACAGAAAGATCCTGAGAGATAACATCCAGGGTATCACCAAGCCGGCTATCAGAAGACTGGCAAGAAGAGGTGGTGTCAAGAGAATCTCTGCTCTTATTTACGAAGAAGTGAGAGCCGTTCTCAAATCCTTCCTTGAGAACGTGATCAGAGACGCCGTCACATACACAGAGCATGCCAAGAGAAAGACTGTCACTTCTCTCGATGTGGTTTACGCCTTGAAGAGACAAGGCAGAACCTTGTACGGTTTCGGAGGTTAGAAGTGCGCGTCGTGCGCGCGGTTTCTGCGATGTATTTTATGCTTTTATATTGGTACACTCTAATGCTACGGTTGCTTTTCTTTGCTACAAAGGTGGCTGTTCGTGCCTGCTTGTTTGCCGGCTGGCTGGCTGACTGGCTGGTCAGCTGATTGGCTGCCTTACGGTTTTGTATATTTAGGCTCATGGGCCTTTTTTTTTTTTTAATCTTGGCTCCTGATAGTCACTTTGTTTAATATTCCGGGTGGTGTACGGGTGGTCCCGTTTGACGGGACGGCAGCGTCGACGTGAATCGACGCTGCGTCTCGGAAACTGCAGCAGCAGGCTATCAAATCCCATTTTGCTGTTACGCAGCTCAGTTCGGCCGCCGAGAGCTATCTGCGTGGTTGGTTCCGGCGGCCTTTTCGACTTTGAGACTCCGGAGCCCGGTTATACATGCTCACAGCCACCTGTTGTGCGCGGAGTGTCAGCCGACATCTGTCCAGCAAGCCCCCACCTTCCTGACACTCGCTCGCTCCAGGAGAAGGAAGGTTGGCTTACCGAGCTCAGGTCGTGCGCCGATCGTATCCGGGCTAGGCCGCGCACGACCTGCATTGGAAAAGTAGTAGGCGGCTGAAAAACTAAAAAAAATTTTGCACAGAAAATCCAATGCGGTAATCTGCTTGCGCACACTTTTCCTCCAGAGTGGGAACTATATATATGAAAGAATTTCTCAAATACAAAAAGGTTCCGGGACGGGAGGGGAAAGGAAGGCAAAAAGAAGACGGCTTCAGACGAACGTGACGCTGTGTGATTTTGTTCCACAGCAGTTGAAACAAGCACAGACAGTGGCTGACTAACGGCTGCCGAACAGTACCAATCACATTTCCCGTGGGTACGTCTGCCAGCTTGCGCCACAAGCAAGGATCACAAGAGAAACAAGAGCGTCAACAGCCTAGCTGGTCTCAGCGAGATATTAGATTATCATTGTTGACAGCACTGTGATCGACGGCTTGTCACTCAGCTCTATCCTGCTGCGTCTGACCTTTTCAAACTAGCAGCTGCTCACCAAGACGAGCTTTTAATTAAGTCCTCGTCTGGCTATCATGTATTCCTGCGCCAATGGTGTTGCTGTCGAGGCCCCGGTCTCCCAGCAGTACCACCACCGTTTGATTCCTTATCAACAACACCTTCTACCAGTTGCGGTTCCACCCAACTCGTACCCCGTGTCATATCCGGCCTACGACATGAACACCTTTTACACAGGCGTCTACGCCACACCGGCTCCAGCAATGGACCCAGTGGGGCATGACTACCGGATGGGTGCAGTTGTCAATCATATTCAACCTGCGGTTCCGATGACAGCCCCAGTAATGACTGAGTTCCAACCCCAGCAGCAAGAGCTACAACAACAACAACAACAACAAGAGCAACAACAACAATCCGTTGGAGGAGTATCATCTGTGCTGGACTATGACATGGACCAAATGGTTCGTTTCATCTGCTGGCTCTGCTACGGCCTGATGAAGAGATCTGATAACCCCACCAGCTCGTTCCACAATACTGTCAAATCAGTCTTGGCTGCCACGCGTCTACCACAATCGACTCTCGTCTTGGCACTGCTATATCTGTCAGATAGAGTAGAGAACTATGCCGGTCCGGTTGTGGATGACTCACTTGTTTTCCAAAACTTGACCATCTCTTTGGTTCTGGCTAATAAGTTCAACGACGACAACACATTCAGAAACAAGTCGTGGTCCGATGCCACCGGTCTCTCGGTGGAGCTAATCAACAGACTCGAGAGAGAATGGCTGGTCAGCATCAAATGGAAACTACACTACGATAACGGGTTCGACTGTATCGAGGAGTGCTGGCAGACATGGTGTGCAAAGTTCCAGATCAAGTCATCTCCCGCACCGGCTCCACCGTCGCCTTATGCGGGTGGGTACGTTTCACCTTCAAGAGTGGAGCACCACTCCAGCGTGTCTTATGACTTCAAGTCTCCTTCTAGCTCATTGTTTTCTCAAAGTTCACAATTCTCGCCTGCAAGCACTCTCATGAACTCATCTCCCTACTTCAGCGACGGGCAGCAGTGCCAGCAAATGCAGACCCAGTTTGAGAACCCTTTTCAAGCGGCGTACAACTCTGCATCTCAAGTGCCGAGCAACCCAGAGAGTCTTGCTTTATATCACCAGCTGAACTATCAGTCAAAACCTGTTAATAGTGGAATTCGTGCTATGCCTTCCTACCTGGGAACGCAGCGGCACTATCCATTCAACATCTTCAAGCAGCAGCAACAGCAGCAGCAGCAGCCACAACAACAACAACAACAACAAGTTTCTTATCCTCCGCTGCTAAATGCAGGGGTGTCACAGTCTTTTGAGGCTAATGAATTAATAGTTCATCAAGCTCAACAACAGCAACAGTTCCTAATACAGATGCAGCGGCTACAGCAGCAGCAGCAGCAGCAGTCTATGTACATCCAAGCCCCTTACTGTGCTGCTACTGCCTGCTGAGTGTTGCTGGATCATTCCAGATTTTGCTTTTCAAAATGTTCACCTTGTTCAGGTCTAACTTGTTCTTTATGTTCCAATTGATTGGAAAAAAAATACTAAAACGAGAAGGTTCATTCAAAACAGAAGCAGTCGGTATTTCACTGTTTCTCATTCGCCTCTCCTTGTCATCTTCATTTTTTTTTGTCTCGTCGTTGAAACCAACGATGCAGCGTTTTCTCAGAAATTCAACGTTATACATTTTGTGAAACTTTTAACTGTAGTTAATTTTTCTTTTTTTCCATCAGTGTCACTGATTCAGTGATATTCTATCTGGTGCACGGATGTAAAGAAACCGAATTTTTAGAAAAAAGCAAACAGCTCAAGAAACATTAGAACTATATACAGCGAGGACCTTTATCACCAGCAAGATAGCCAAAGAGGAAGAAGAGAAGAAGAGAAGAAGAAAAAGCAAGATGTCGATTCAGATGATGTTGATCTTTGGCCTGCTGGTTGCCGAAATGGCAGTCATTGCAGTGTTGGTGATGCCGCTGCCGCAAAAGATACAGTCTGTAGTGGTGGAGTCGTCGTACCGGCTCTTGCTAAACACCAATATAAGGGTAGGGTTTGGGTTTCTTGCTACGATCATAGGGATGATGTTTCTGGACTCGTTCCGAGCAGCGGTGCACTACGGATCCGTGCACACGGGGAAAGCGTTTGGGGGCGAGAATATCTGGGATCATCGTATGAAGAAGTTCCACGCGCAGCGCAACGCTTACATTACAGGGGCGGTTCTCTTTTTTGGGTGTGCGATCAGTTTCAACATTGTTCTGCTGAAGAGCATGGTTAAGAACAAGAAGAGCCTGGCCGACTTGCGGGGCGTGGCGCCAGAGGGCGCTCTGGTGAGCAGCGTGGAGTTTGAGGAGCTGAAGCAGCAGAATAAGAAGAAGGAGGCCGAGATTGAGGCTCTGAGAAAGCAGCTCGCAGGACTACACGACGCGTACCAAAAGAAGGCTGACGAGACGGCCGCCGGCCCGGGCGCGACCAAGAAGGACAGCTAGATAGATGGCCGCAGCGAAGGCGCAGCAATGGCGCAGCGAAGGCGCAGCAAAAGCGCAGCAATGGCGCAACACAACGTATCTCAGATATGTAATCGTGAGGTTTTCTCCATGGTTTTATAATATACGAGATTGTCAGAGAGATTCCCAATTAGAAGTAATCATCATTGTGTTACGTTGTGCTGGCTGGCTGTGCTGCACACAGACGAAGCGCGTCCTCAGAATCCTTTCTGGGGAGAGTCTTCGCTCTGCGAGCGGCCACCGGCCGCGCTGGTGGTGGTGGCTGGCTGGCTGGCTCTGTTGCAGATGAACATACACAGCTGAAAAGTTGCACAGCTGAAAAGTTTTCTTCAGCTGGAGAAGTTGCAGGAAAAAACCAAAACCGCCCAGGGCACGTAACCGTCAGATTTTTACTTTGCGGACTTGCTAGCACATAACGAATACATACATACAAGGCTACAACACCGTGTGTGTGGACAGGACTCGTGCAATCCACACCTCCAACATGCAGGGTTTCGCCAA
This sequence comes from Ogataea wickerhamii, assembly GCA_030559035.1. NCBI lineage: Eukaryota > Fungi > Ascomycota > Pichiomycetes > Pichiales > Pichiaceae > Ogataea > Ogataea wickerhamii. The sequence goes on from JAKTQX010000012.1 coordinate 274,802, forward strand.
CAAGAAGTACGATCTTCCCAGACCGTACGCACTGAAGCCGAAAGGAAGACACGGGCTGCTGTCGCGGTATCTCACGACTGCGCAGCGCAAGGTGCTTGTGTACGTGCTGTTTCTGTGCGTGATCTCGTTTCTGATACTCAAGTGCATCCCCGACAGCGACGCGTCGCCAGGCTACGAGATCGAGTACGACCCCAAGATTGCGCTGAAGAACGACGCGGCTGCCGGCGAGCAGCTCATACGGAAGGGCAGCTCCAGCAGACCGCTGGACGACGACTTCAACGACGACTACGACGCTGTGCTCAAGGAGATCCAGAACAGCCTCAGCAACAAGGAGACGCCCGGCAGAGACACGCGGGGAGGGGCGGCTGCGGCGGCGGCGGCGGCTGCGGGCCGCCGCCCCGACAACAAGGACACACTCTCGGAGGAGGAGCTCATCGAGAACATTCCCATGGACTATTGATACCGCTACTTAAAACTGATACACACTGCTAGTTGACCCCCCTGACGACGGCGTCGCTTCTCTCCTGCCAGATGGTCTTGCCCGTGCACGAGCACACATACTTGTCGTTCTCCCACGCTCCGGCACTTCTGGCAATCACTCCACACAGCGAGTCCGCAGCCACGTCGTTCGCCTGGTCAGAGACGACGAGCGACCGGCCAATCACGTCGGCGATTTTCAGGTTCACCCTGACAAAGCTCTGGCACTTGAACAGGCCACCGTCGGGCTCGCTCGCTTCTACAGCCGGCAGGTCCAGGATCGACTTGCCCGTTGTGAGCGCTCCTTTCCAGATGTTTCCGCTCTGTCTGAAACTCGGGTAGTACTTGCGTTTCTGCACTCCGCTGAGAGTCAGGTCCACCACCATCTGGTCGTCTCCCACTGCCACCATGCGTGCGAGACCCTTGACAGGCTGCTGCTTGTCGCTCGCGTCGAACGACTCCAGGATACACACCGCAGCAGAGTCGGGTTTTCCTGTACCCCGGATTATGGCATCCTTGCCGATGTTCTGCAGAGACTCCACCACTCTGGAGGGCGCCACAGACCCAACAACGGTCACCTTCTGCGAGCTCATGCTGATGTCCAGAGATTTCACTCCACTCAGTCCACTCAGAGCGCCGTTCACGGAGTCAACACAGTCTTCGCAGTGAAGAGGAACAGCGTAGACGGCCTTTGACAGTTGGTGTTAGTCAGCAGGTCGTAAAACAGCGATGCAAAGACCGGCTCAAAGGGCAGAAACTCACCTCGAAATCGTCAGATGATGCAGACGGCATTTTGTTCGTCTTTTATGGCTCAGAATGTAGAAATTTGCTCTGATTGCGCTTCTTCTACGCAATTGGCTCGTAATTGACTCATTTATGTTTAAGAAAGGAAAGCCTTCCGAAATTCAGATTTATATTACTTTTCGTCTGACAAAACAAACTGGGGGGGGGCGCGCCGTTCTGGTGGTGCACGGGTGCACTGATCTGTCCGATCTAATAAATATATTAGTAAAAGAAAAATAACCATTAAAAAAAAAGCACTGATAATCCACGTGAATGATCACGACTCATAATAAACAGACAGTCCTTGCTCGTTTCTTCCCGCCCGTCCTTCCCCTCCATGAAGAGCACAGCCCAGAAGACGTTCCACCGGTTCTTCAATGCCCGGAACCGGGCCGTGCTCGGATACAGCGTGAAAGCCACTTTTCTGTTTGTGTCCTGGCTCCCCGTGGTGTACGTTCTCACAGAGCATGTGGCCTACGTTGGCAAAATAGAGGGCATGTCCATGAAACCAACCTTCAATCCTTCGTCGCCACCAGGATCGGTCGCCCCGAAGGATCACGTGCTGCTGTGGAAGTACGACGCCTCGAATATCAACAAGCTGAACGTCAACGACGTGGTGTTTCTGCGATCACCAATAAACCCAGAGAAGATCTACGCCAAACGGGTGAAGGCCAAGCAGGGAGATCTGGTCGTGCCGCGCTACCCGGACACGCGAAACAGAGTGCTTGTTCCTGTCAATCACGTGTGGGTTGAAGGAGACAACGTGCACTCCATAGACTCTAACACGTACGGCCCTGTTTCTACTGGTATGGTCCTGGGAAAGGCCGTGTACATTATATGGCCCCCGCGAAGAGTGGGTGCTGTTCCCGAAGGAGGCAGGGAGTGTCGCGAGGGCAAGCTACGGGCTGCGGATTGGCCCGGCAGCGATCTGGGCGCGGAAACGTGATAGTAATAGACCAGACGGTGTTCATTAGGCAGAGTATGTCGTGATAGCAGTCCAAGCTACAGCTCAGGCTTTCTTGGTGATCGGGGTGTCCACATGTTTCTCAAAGGGTCTGTTGAATCTGGACTGCAGCTCAGTAGAACCCAGCCTCTGGCTCGGCCGCTGCGGTGTTGCAACCAACGGGTTGCTGTGTTTTCCACGCAGCGACCAGGGGTCAACCGATCCCACAGTGTTGGATCGCAGATGCATAGGTCTTCTCTTGGGCAGCGACGGAAGCCTGAAGAGGGGCTCAGCTGAGGCACTCGGCTGAGGCACAGGCACTAGGCCCTCGGTGCTGGATATTTTGACCGCGTCCTTCAAACTCAGCGTGCGATTGAGAACAGGAGACTGCTGGCAAAAGCTCTCCAGTTCGAAAGCTTTTGATCCAAGTCCACCGAATTCTCCAACCTCCGAGCCAGGAGTGGTGGTCCTGGAAGAAGCAATCGACGCCGACGAGGACGTTGCGGATGTCGAGTAGAACTCGGAGTCACCTTCGGACCGAGAATGCAAACTTCCAAATGACAATCGAGTAAACTCGCCAGAACTGAGCACAGAGTTTGAAGAGTAGCTCTTCTTGAGTGAATTCGCGCTGCTGGAAATACCGGGCTCTCTCGAAGAGGATACCCTTCCGCTGAAAGAGCTCTTTCTATTCAGACTCATCTTGGAGTCTCTTCTTAGTTTATGTAATTCAAGCTCACATACATCCTTGTACTGGGGATCGTGCATCTCAATGTAGTTCAGCGGATAGCACAGCTCACCACTGAACTTCTCATAGAACATCTTGTAGCCTCCCTGAAGAATAACAATGTTGGGATAGTACAAGTTGGGATAGTACTGCTTGTTCAAGAATCTATCCCAAGTTCTCAGCATGTTGGCCATTAGAGGCCCACGATGAGACGAGAACTCGCAGTGGAAGATAATGAGTTGCCTTGACGTAGCTGAATGGTCCATTGGCGTTTTAGCAATAACGAGATCATTGAACAACAGTTTCTCAAGCTCCTTTTTCGAAGAAACGTTCAGCGCTGACTCGATATGGCCTCCTTTGAACTCGTATTGGAAACGGCAATCAACAATGATAAGCTCATCAAAGTACTCGGAGAATCGGTTTCCCTTCGCACTTGAGTCCTTGAAGTTGGTTAGAAGATCATGAAACTGGTCGACATCAATGCGAGGGAGTGTGCAGTGATCAACAAAAAAGGTTCTTATAGGAGCCCTTAGAAGGCTGGAATTGTTTGTTTCGATATCTTCCAGCTTAGAGGCGTTATCCGAATGGAACGAGAGCCCGTTGATCGTAGACGTAAGCTGGAATGCGCTTGGCGTTGTACTACCAGCAGGGTTTGAAGCTCCGGCCAAGGAGCTGAACCCGGCTGAGTCCATATCCTTTTTCGACTGTATCATGGACGTTGCCCGCTGCAGTTTGGATATTACGTCTGTCTTTATTTCTCGTCTGATTCTACCCTGGCTGCGCTCCCGTTGCTGCAAAGGAGACCCAGTCTCCATGAGGCCGTCAAGAGAGTCGCTCGAGTCGTTGGTTGCGGCTTCATCGTCGGAGTCGTCATTTTCGCTGTTGGAGGAAGACAGACAGAGCGAGCTCTCGATGCTCTTATGCTGCGGGTTGATTAAAGAGAAGCTCTTTTTCAGTTTTTGGCTGGAGATCACAGAAAGTGTCTCTGGGGAGACCTGGGTGCGATTGTCCATGGCTCTGGTTCTGTTTGGGTTGACAGGTGACGGGATCGCGAGCAGGTCAAAGTTCATGGAGCGGAAAAGAGTGTTTGGGCTAGACTGCTCCTGCGCTACACTTCGAAGCCCCTTCCTGCCCTTGATGGGTCTTGAAGCAGGAGGAGGAGGAGGAGTGCTAGACATGGAGGGAGGAGAACCAAACTCCCGCGAATCGATCGAAGACTTGGATCTGCTGTGGAAGATGGATGCAGAGGAGTCGAATATGCTAGAGGAGGAGGAGGAAGATGACGACGAGGAGGAGGCTACCGAGGAGGTTCTGCGGCTGTGGTGCTTTCTGCTCAAAAGATGCTTCTTGCTGTTGGGACCATAGGGTGCGTTCTCCTTGTCGGAGCCTTGGGTGGTGATCATGCTCTGAAGGAGGGTCTTCTTGGGATTGTTGAACTTGAAGCTGCTGGTGTTGACGTGGAAGTTGGAGGAGAAGTCTGCTGCGAGCACAGAGCACGTTGGGGAGTCGACTCTCGGGCTCACAGTGAGAGGCCGCTTGAGGGAGTTGGAGCGCTGATGCATGGGACGGCCCGGCTGGACGGCCTTTTGTCGGGGCGCAACGTTGAAAAGAGGAGAGTTCATGAGCTCCTGGGGGCTGCTGTGACTAGGCGAATCGAGCTCCATGACGGACAAGAGAGGTGCTGCTGGCGAGCGGGTTCACACGACAGGCCCCTTTGTGCTGTCACGGACTGAACACACTCACTGCGACAGAGGGGGGGGAGGGGGGCACACTAACAAAAATGCGATCTGTTGCAAACAGGCACCCTCTCCTCTTCCTCCAAGAACACAGCAGGACCCTCGCTACTTTAACTAGCCCGAACCAGAGATCGTCCCGCATCCGGCTCTTGCTTGCTCAGACACCGCCGCAGATGCACAGGATCAGGAAGATCACGTCTTCTTCAAGCTTCTGGGACTACTCAAAACGGACAGCAGTGTCGTCTGGATCGCAATCCCAGTTTCAGGCACACAATAGCCATTTGTGACCATTCCGGCTATGCTGACGGCAGACATTCTTCTGCTTGCGCAGCGGATGCTGCGCCCGGCTGTGTGGCCCTTGTCTTAGCGAAAAGAGCACATTCTCATACCTGGGCCAACATTGTATCATCTTTCTCTACAACAATCCGCCGCCCTGCTCACAAGATTTCCCAATCAGGACGACGCACAGCCTGGAAAATACTAATCAAGCAAGCCGTATTTACATTGCGCCCGAAACGGCAAAACGTCAACTCGCTGCAACGCGGTGAATTATACAAAGCTGAACTGCTTATCTGCTAGGGGTGCGCGACTGGAAATTAAGTGAGAGATTTAGGATGGACATGGTA